>JAREIS010001012.1:0-34787 GCA_030060385.1 Muscicapa striata striata
CCATTGTGTTTACTTAATTGCTCAGAAATTAGACAGAATCTTGAGCCAGATAAAGGTTTTGATTCCTTAAAGAGGCAATTTCTTGCTATGCCTGTGGGTTATGATAAAAAAGATCATAATCCACAACAGGAGACCCTCTTTCACCATGGAATCAAGGAACTCAGGCAAGCTATAAAGGAGAATGCCCTGGCTTCTCCTTATTTTCAGAACACGATAAAGAGTATTTTCAATTCCTATGATCTCACTCCTGCTGATTGTCGTAATGTGGCTTCAACGATTTTAACCAATTCTCGATATCTCTTATGGGACTTGGAGTGGAGAAAGCCTCTCTACAGACTCAGAGAAAGTTGTGCTGGCAGTGCCAATGCTCAGCTCACAGTTGCTCAGTTCTCTGGGGATTCACCGTATGACAAGTGCCAGGATCAGGCTGTGCTGCCCAGAGCTGCCTTAAGAGATGTCACACAGGGTCACTGGACGTTCGCCAGGGTTGCGCATTTTTGTTCCGTGCTTCTCTGGCATCCCCACTAGGGCTGGAGTGAACCTAGCGCTATTCAGATGCGTTGTATCGCATTTCCCTACCAGGCACCTCTTTTGGCTGCACATGCCCCAACACCCCCACCACGGGTTTAAAGAGCGGCGGCTGAGCCCGGTGGCTCAGACCAGGACCGAACCGGCTGTGTCCCGCGGGTGCGCTGGTGCCGGTCCGGGCAGGCGGTCCCGGAGCTGGGAGCGGCTCCAGCACAGGTACGACCCCGCTCGGTTGTGCCCCAGCCCGGGCTCGCTGCGGCCGGAGGGGCCGCGCTGAGGGGAACGGGGCGGTTCTGGCGAGTTCCTTGGGCCGGGTTCCCCCGTGTGCCCCTGGCCTGAGCCGGCGGAGGGAGCGGCTGCCCGCGGTCTCCTCCTCCCCGCGGATCGCTGGGGACTGTTTGAGTCGGTGAGTCGGGGGTCTCTCTGAGTTTTTCAGAGAGGAATCAGAGTGCAGGGATTGAGTTAAAACTTTTGGATAGTTTGAAGTTAAGCTACTTACACATGAAGTTTTTTGGATAAGTAAGTTAGTTTTTAAATGAGCTTAGGTGCTGTTAGTGAGTAAAAGGTTTTAAATGTTAAAGTAGCAGTGCGAGTTTTAGTGAAGGTTTAAAAATAAATACTGTTGTTTTCTGTGCGCCATGATTTCAAAGACAGGTATTTGCCAAGAAAGGCAGGAGCCCCCCACTGAGACGGAGTGTTCAAATCCCCTTTCCTCCAATTTATTGCAGTTTTGAAATTAAGGGGCTTTCAATAAAGATACGGGGTTAGGAATAACAGTTCTTCTGTGGTGGTGGAGACCCTTCTAATGTTACCATTGCAATTTACCTGAAAGTTAAAAAACCCCCTTAGAATGGGGGTTTAGAGTGGTCTTTAGACCACTTTTCTTCCTCTTACACACTTCTCTTTTTCACACTGAAAATGTACAAAAAACAACTCAGTTGGTTTACTATCTTTAAAATAGTTTTTTTAATTAATTTTTTGATAGAACAGTTTGTTTGGTTGTTTTGAATTCTTTTTAGTGAATGGAGATTTTTTTACACAAAACAATTTTTTATGGCTTTGTTGTCAAAGTGATTAGCTGCATAGGAGAAAGGAAATCTCATCACTATGCAAAAATCTTTTTTTCAGATTAACAGTTTTTCTGTAATTATTTTTGAGGACGATATTAACTTATGAGGCACACTTCAAGGATTATAACAGTTTAAACAAAAGCTTACTCTAGTTTTGAGAATAGAGGGCCTTCTTCACCTTCCCCTTCAAGTTTTCTTACTATTTAAACTTAGGATATTACAGCAAATTTAACATCTGCTCACTTTAACACTAATGCCTTTGCTTGTATTTACAGTCACAACAGTTATATTCACTCCAAAACGCTTTTATGTGTTATGGGGAAACAAGGTTTTTTTCTATAACATGAAAAAAAGAGAAATTTAATTTTGTGTCTTTCTTCTTTTTCTTATTTGGGACTTGACTCTTTTTTTTTGTTTGACCTGGCTATTGTTTTACTGTTTTCTTGCTTATCATTGTTTTGGTTTTGTTTTTTTTTACTTAGGAGAAAGAACAAAGTATCTGCGGAGTTTTATAATCCACATTGAAAGAGTTGATATTGTGCCATTTGCCGGGGCAGAGCAGATGGTTCTGTAATGTCATCCAGACCGGGTCATTTTAAGACACCGAATTTTTTAAGGCCACGCTTGGCTGGGTTGGGATTGTAAGGGTTCAGTCAGCGTGCGGCCATGAATATCTCGCTGCATTCTAACCAGGAGAAAAACTCGGCTCAGCCTCGCCCTCCCCAGCCCAGGGGCCGTGGCAGGCAGGACTGGCCCGGCCCCAGCCAGGCGAGTTCTGTTTTGAGAGGCTGGAAATGAAAGAGCTTTTCCGGGGTTTTTGTTTTAACAGATGTGTTTCACAAAGATGCATAAACTTTCTCCTTGGTATAGTAACGCATCAATCTTAAAAATCAGCCACTGCTCCTTGCGTATACAAGGGAGACTGCCCAGATCTCGGCAAGTAAAAATTTCAGGGGCAGAATTTCAGAGCAGCATCAGGTAAGGCAGACAGTGCCAAACCTGGGACACAGCCTGGGATCATTGTTCAAACAATAGATCTGGGAGTGAGAGCAAATGGAAATGCTGC
This sequence comes from Muscicapa striata striata, assembly GCA_030060385.1. Taxonomy (NCBI): domain Eukaryota; kingdom Metazoa; phylum Chordata; class Aves; order Passeriformes; family Muscicapidae; genus Muscicapa; species Muscicapa striata. The sequence goes on from JAREIS010001012.1 coordinate 2,665, forward strand.
CTTGTCTAAAATTGATTCTAAAAGCCAAAGTGACAATACTCCATTTTGTTTACCTAATTGCTCAGAAATTAGACAGAATCTTAAGCCAGATAAAGATTTTGATTCTTTAAAGAGGCAATTTCTAGCTATGCCTGTGGGATATGGTATAAAAGATCATAATCCACAACAGGAGACCCTCTTTCACCATGGAATCAATGGTCCCATAAAAGCTATAAAGGAGAATGGCCTGGTTTCTCCTTATTTTCAGAACACGATAAAAAGGGTTTTTAATTCCTGCGATCTCACTCGCGCAGATTGTTGTGTTGTGGCTTCCCTGATTTTAACCAATTCTCAATATCTCTTGTGGCACTTGGAGTGCAGAAAGCCTCTCTACAGACTCAGAGAAAGTTGTGCTGGCAGTGCCAATGCTCAGCTCACAGTTGCTCAGTTCGCTGGGGATTCACCGTATGACAAGGGCCAGGATCAGGCTGTGCTGCCCAGAGCTGCCTTAGGAGATGTCAAGGACACTGTGAGAAAGGCTTAACGTGCTGTAGAGCCAGCTGGTAGCTGTGCTTTTCCCACAGTAATGCAAGGGGAGACTGAAGCTTATAGTGCTGTTCTGGGATGATTTTGTGCTGTTGAATTGTATCCCCATTGGTCTGTTTAGCCCAGAAATAAAATTTCTACCTTTAAGGCTGGATTTGAGAGTGAAGAGGGGGGAAGGAGAAGCAGTGGGATGTCTGTGTGGATTTTTTAAAGATCTAGATACAGGAGTTTCATTGCTTCCTCTCCTGGACTGTGTCACTGTGGTGGACAGCAGGAGAGAGCTCTCCTTTGCTTTTAGTTAGTAGTTGACTGCCCTGCCGGGAATTCTGGTGCCAAATGTCGCCTCGGCTCCCACCTCGGCTTTAAAGAGCGTCGGAAGCGTCCGGTGGGTGGGACCAGGACCGAACCGTTGGTGTCGGGCGGTGTTGGTGCCGGTCCGGGCAGGCGGTCCCGGAGCTGGGAGCGGCTCCAGCACAGGTACGACCCCGCTCGGTTGTGCCCCAGCCCGGGCTCGCTGCGGCCGGAGGGGCCGCGCTGAGGGGAACGGGGCGGTTCTGGCGAGTTCCTTGCGCCGGGTTCCCCCGTGTGCCCCTGGCCTGAGCTGGCGGAGGGAGCGGCTGCCCGCGGTCTCCTCCTCCCCGCGGATCGCTGGGGACGAGCCGGTGCCGCAGCAGCGATGGCTCATCCCGGTGGCTCTCGGTAGCCCGGAGGTGGCTGCTCCGTGCCCGGCACAGTTTCGGCCGTGGCGCCGCTGCTCAGGCGGGAGGTGTCCCTGCCCGGCTCCCGCAGGCTGCGCTCGTCTCCGCAGGTGCTGCCGCAGCGTCCGGGCAGCGGGGACTGAATCATGGTTTAAATGGTTAAGGTTGTAGCTAAGGGTTAGAATCAATTCATATTGGTCAGGGTGTAACTTAGATAAACAAACCATAGGTTAATGATGATTCGATGTTTAAGATAGTGCTGCTAGAGATAGTGTTTGCCATTATGAGCTTGTTTCAGTTTTCTTTATAGAGAGAGGTGGAGTAAGTGAACTGTTATAAGAACAGATAGAAACCAGTAGAACAGTGGCTAACACCTGGACTTTATAGCAATCCATCACGAAGTAGGGGATATTCCAGATTGTGCCAGGGAGTCACCGAGACCTGATAAAGACTTGCCTTGCTCCATCTTTCAAGACCCAGTTCGAGACCGCCGACGCAATTCAAGAGAAGAATTGCACACCTGTGATGGACTATTGGCCTCATTTTAGTACAGAGCGGGAATGGGAGGTGCTGGGGTTATGCATATGTATAGAATGTACAACTTTGGGAAATAATTAGAGGGCAAGGAACCTTGTACGGGGCTGCCACGTCTCTGGGGGATTACCCCCGTGCAGCCCGCCGGCGTCTTTATAAACAAACCACTTTGTTGCTTTGCCTAGTTAGAGAGTTTGTCCGTGAACATATCGGCTGAAATACAGCGACTATGGGCGGTGAGGTTCTGTTCGGCTGATAGACAGCTCGGGTGAGTCACGCCCTCCGGTTACCCCCGGGATATTCCTGAAGCGAGGGCTCCACCACCCGGACTGTTCATCCAGCAGCAGACAAGGACTCCTGACCACTAAAACTCCGGACAAAACCGTGTGTTTAAAAACTGAAAGAGTTTTAAACAGGGACCTGTAAGGCGTACGCGTGGTCAGGAAAGGCCATTGGGAAGCCGTGGGACACGTCCCAGCACAAGCTGTGCCTGTGCCGTGTGCCTGAGAGCTGTCCGCTGGATTTGGTGTCCGGCAGAGAGCTGTGCAGCTGCTGTGCCGGGCTCGGGCTTTGGCTGCCGCCAGAGCGGGATTTTGCCATTTGCTGTGCCGTAAAGGGCTCAGTTTGCTGGCAATTTGGGGCTGGCAGTTTTAAGGGCAAACCCTTGAATATGGTCATTATGCTGTTGTGAATGTGTCCTGACTGTGAGAGGGGTTGTGAGGAAAAAAATTCAAAGACCCCTCCCCACTGTGATTGTGGTGTGTGTGTGCTTTAGTTGATCTGAAGTACTGAGGGTGAGTGCTTTAGTACAGTGTGTGAGTGTTTCCCGCGGGAATAATAAGGCTGTGGTGTTGGTTTGTGTGCAAGAGATGTCAGTTTGCGTGTCGGAGTGACCGGGAGTCGCGTGTTTCGGAGCTGTCGTGTATTTTTAAAGTAACTCTGCCATCTTGTGTCAAAACCTGGTAGGTTTTTGAGAGCTGAGACGTTTTTGAAGAAAGTTAGTAAGCCAATATAGACCAATTACAGGACCGGTTTAGCAGAGAAGGGCTTAGTTATGATTCTAGACACGGAAGTTGTGTTTGTAAATAATAAGGGTAACTTCTGTCTGAGAATCCAACCTAGCTAGATGGAGAGAGGGAGTTCCCTTCCCTCAGTGGTTTGGGCGGGACTCGTGGGAGTTTGTGAATTCAGTAAACTGGTGGATGGACAGGGAAAATGCAAGAGTACATTTCGAAGATTTATATCAAACATCTGCTGGAAAACTGGTGGCTTTGGATTGGGAACAAGAAGCTGTAGAGAATTTAGAAAGTCAAGAAGAGGTGAACGGAATAGCTTGTATTTGTGGGAAGTTTCCTGCAGTTTTTGGTGCATCTAGAGGCTGGCATGGTGTGTGGGTGCTATTGCAGTGTAAGATTTGCACAGGATGCTATTATTGTTCTTCTGCTAACCGGTACAGAGAGTGTGCTCAGTGCCAACAGCTCCCTGATGGAGCTGATTTAGAACCAAAGATTTTAAAGCTGGTGTGTGGACAGTCACACTCAGTACCTGAGCTGAGGCTGTGTGAGAGGAAGGCTGGGAAAGGGCTGTAAGGAGCTGTGAAGCTCGGTTTGGGTGGAAGGGAGACAAGAAGCAAAGGAGGAGATAATAAGAATTAGAGTGCTGGTTTTGTTGAGGGGAGGAGGAGTGATGGGAGCTAACCAAAGTAAAGAGATCCCTCAAACTTCTCCTTTAGGATGTGTTTTGGCACACTGGAAGGAACTAGCAGGGTATGGTGGTACAGGGAAGAAACAAGCTGTTGTTAAGTTTTGTACATAGTGGTGGCCACTTTTTACAGGCTTGAAAAGGGGTCAGATGGCCTCCAGGTGGAGCTTTAGATTATAAGAATTGTTACAGCTTATGCTTTTCCTGAGACAGGAGCAGAAGTGGGAAGAAGTGACATGTATGCTGACATGTTTTTCTCCCTCTGGAACCCCCCTGAGTGGCAGAGGGATTGGGGCATTGGAGCCCCCTCTGACCCCTGGGTATTGGCCCTGGAAAAAGACAATAAAACCAGCAGAGGAAGGCTAAAATGATGCTGTAGTTCATGCTCCATAAATCGATGCTGCACACACCCTGACAAGGTGTATCCACCTATGTCACTGCAGCAAAAGTTGGGGAATTTATTTAAACCAACCCTCAGGAGGCAAGGAAGGCTGAAAGGAAAAGCAAAATTGAGGCTATTATTGACTCCAACTGGCATTTTCCCCTCTACTTCTGTAAAAAAGCCAACTCCAGTTTCTATCTCAACTACACCTGTTATTCCACCTCCTGGGATTTCTATCTCAACTCCAGCTCATATTCCATCCCCACTCCAATTAAGGCCATTTCTATTTCAGTTCCAGCTCTAAGCATAGCTGAATCAACTCCAGTTTCTATTTCTACTTCAGCTCCAGCTTCTGTTCTATCCCCCATTCAACTACCCCACTTACTCCTGAATCTCTCCCACTGCCCAACAATGACCATGAGGAAGAGGAGCCCTCTCCAAAGGGACCTACAGCATCCCAGACCCAGAAAAAAATTAAGAAAATTATTCAAATACCTTTGAGGAAGGCAGTAAGTCCTGAAGGGAAAAGAATAATAGTTAAAATTATTTTTTCTATGACAGGTTTAGAGGCTTGGGGAAAGATTGCAAAATGGTATTAAAGTCACCCAATAGGTGTGGCAAAGAAGTCAAAGTTTCTGGTTAAACAATATCCACCTGACTGGTCAGATCTCTGGCTGTTGTTGAATGCCTCAATGGAGACAGAAAAACAATTCATTTTGAAAGCAGCTGAGAGTTGAGCAGAAAATGTAAAATAACACAGAGGAGAAGGAGAGGTCTCTTTCTTCTTCAAAATCCACATTAGAATCATAATAATAATGAAGATATGGAAGAACTAAAGGATTATAATTTATAAAGGATTATCAAGGCTTTATAGTGAAGGGGTGTGGAGAGATAGGGACACAAGTGGAAGACATCGAGCTGTGACGGGCAGTTAGAATCCCGTCCCCCCTCACAGTTTGACCTTCGCTCAGTGCCCGGACCACCCACCCGGACATGGGCTGAAAGAAATGACCACAGCTATAAAAACCCGTGTGACCTTTCAATAAACGCCATTTTGCTGTCCACCACATTAGTGCCTAGTAGCTAATGGCCTGAGGAGCCCTGGGTTTGGGCTGCTGTGCTGGGTATTGAACCAGGTCGCCAACGCAACAAGTGGTGCCAAAACCCGGGATACTCGCCTGGACGAGACTCAGCGGCTGCACAGCTGGCCTAGTGCAGCGGGGGAGACGTCCCCGGACCCGCAAGGACCATGGAGGCTGTCGCGAAGGTCGTAAGCGAAATCCACACGCAGTGGAATATAGATTGTAAGCTTAAAGATTTTACTCTCGCTATGCAAAGGCTGATGAAAATGGGCGCGATAGACAGCCCGGTGGATATCCTTCATCCAGGGATTTGAGATAAATGCACACAGGTTCTAGCCGAGGAAAGCACGTCCTCAGGCTCGGGAAAAACGCTCAAAGCGTGGGGCAGAGTAATCCAGGCTTTGCAGAAGGCGTGGACAGAACAAGATGCCTGGAGAGCCACGTGGGCTTGTCATTTTGCTGCACCACAGCTGGGGATCGGAGCTGCGACTCAAACTGGGGAGGGGATTGAACCGGCCGCGGGCGCGGATGCACGGGCTCCAGGATTCCCCTCACGACCCCTGGAACCGGACTCACCACCATCGGAGGTGGGGGGAGAGCGTGCCCAGGCGTTTTGGCAGGGGTTGACAGAGGAGGCGCGGAACGCTGCTGTAATATCAGAGTCCAATGCAGCTGATAATAAGGCACCCCCGCCATATGAATTTGAAAATGGCGCCAAGCCGTGTGGTGATGGGCAGAACAAAGGCGCGGAGGGCGGAAGTGCAGACGGCTCGCTGAGTGGGGCATGTGCAGGCAAGCAGGGAGAATGGGCGACTCCCGAGACGGAGCTTAAAACCAATCAGAGAGCTCATATTACATCAGGTCCTTATAGGGCAAGGACCTCCCCCAGCAGGAGGCGGGGAGAGCCCAGGGGGAGGGAACGGCCCGACCCCCGTAAGATGAGGCGGAGCCCAAGGAAAAAGCTCTGCAGTCTGGAAACGGCTATGCAGTCAACTTCCGGCTCGGACTCCAAATGGAGCTCGGACGGACGGCCCAGGAGGTTGTCAGAGGAGGATTCCGATACTGATGCAGACTTTAACAAAAACGGAGCAGCGGCTTATAAGAGCACTAGCTGCAACGCTCCCGCATGGGTTAAGGGGACATCAGGGAGAGATCGAACCCCGCTTACAGACTGGCGGAAAGAAAAAATAGCTTGCGCGGAGTGGACTCCGGCAGCCACGCTAGTGTTCCCGGTTCATGTGGGAGGGGCAGGCGGAAATCAAAGGACTTACTCACCGGTTAACCCGAAGGATGTGCAGGCAATTGTTAAAGCGATCGTGGACAGAGGGATTAATTCTCCCATGGTTTCCACACTCATTGATAGCATTTTTGGAGGCGATGATATGCTTCCCTTTGATATCAAGCAGACTTGCAGGCTTATTTTTGACAGGGCAGGGATGATTGTATTTAAGCAGGAGTGGGAGGACAATTGTGTTAAGCAGCTGGCCCTGGTGACAGGGGCAGACCACCCACTGCACGGCTCCAGCATACAGAGGTTGATGGGCACAGACCCGACCATGATAACCCCACAAGCACAGGCAGAGGGCTTACGAGCCCATGAGGTCATGACAACAACCCATGCTGCCCGAGAAGCCATCCGTGCTGCTTCTAAAGTAATAGCCGGACCATCACCATGGTCTGCTATAAAGCAGAGTGAGAGTGAGAGCTTCACGCAGTTTGTGGACCGCCTTCGGGCAGCACTGGACTCCTCTGCATTACCTTCAGAGGTAAAGGGTCCCGTGCTAGCAGACTGCCTACACCAGCAATGCAATTCAGCCACCAAGGACATTTTAAGATCACTGCCACCTGAGTCCAATGTTGCAGCCATGATCAGATATGTAGCAAAGGAAGAACACCTGACTCCTATTCAAGCAGCAGTTCACACTGCAATAACCAGTGTAATGGCATAATTCAATTGTGGTCAGGTAGGCCACGTAGTAGCAAACTGCCCCCAGCCAGGATGGCCACCAGCAGCTGCTCCACCACCCCAGGGGAAACTTAGGGGACCTTGCTGGGCTTGTGGAAAGAAGGGGCATTTAGCTAAGGAATGCAGATCCAAGCTTCAGGGAAACGGGAAGGGGAGGGGGCAGCCGGGCCGCACCCAGCCCTCTCCCTCCTGGAACATGAAGCGGCCACTGTCGCATATCCACCATTGCCCATCAAGCTAACTTAGAAATCAATTGATCCAGTGTATATCAAACAGTGGCCTTTATTGAAGCCTCGAATGTCTGCTCTCCTTGAGCTAGTTAGTGGAGAATTACACAAGAATCATATAGAATTCTCCATGAGCCCATGGAACACCCCAATCTTCGTAATACGTAAACGGTCCAGTGAAGGCTATTGTCTCCTGCACAACCTACGGGAAGTGAACAAGAGGATCCAGCTGATGGGCCCGGTGCAAACTTTGCTGCCCATGAACTCAATGATATTGAGAGGACAACCCTGGCAGTGCTTGACATCAAAGACTGCTTTTTTTCTATTCCCCTGCACGAAGACGACAAGGAACGGTTCGCCTTTTCCATCGTCTTTCCAAACAGACAGCGGCCCAACCTACACTTTCATTGGAAAATGTTACCCCAAGGAATGATCAACTCGCCTACCATCTGCCAGATCACAGTAGACCAAGCACTAGCACCAGTCCGGCAGAGCAATCTGACTGTGACTATCGTGCAATACATGGACGACATCCTGGTCGCCGCACCATCACCAAGCCAAGCTGACCAGCTGGTATCCACCATCTCCAAGACCTTAAAGACAAATGGCTTTGAAATAGCGAGTGCAAAAATAAAAAAAGGACCGTGCGTGACCTTCCTAGGAGTAGAAATCACAAGCTCCTACGTAACCCCACCCCAGATGAAAATCCGCTGAGACATCAAGACGTTCCATGACGTGCAGCAGCTAGTAGGATCTTTACAGTGGCTCCACAACATTGTCCTGATTCCTCCCAAAGTCATGGACCCTCTAAACAGCCTCTTGAAAAGAAAGAATCCATGGGAGCAAAAAACCCTGGCACCAGAAGCGATAAGCTCGCTCAACTTTATCAAACACCAGATGCCAGTGAGCACGCTCGCCAGATGGGATCCAAGTACGCCGGTCAATCTGTATGTCCACTTGACAAAAAAGGGGGGAGTGGGAGCCTTAACCCAAGGACCCCCTGACAAAGCCCAACCGATACAATAAGTGGTCTTGAAGAAACAGTGACGTGCCTTTTCCCCAGGAGTCGAGTGCCTCAGCAGCCTCATCATATAAGGCAGGAAACTCGCCCTAAGACATCTGGGCATCGAACCTGCCAAGATATACTTGCCCTTCCGCAAACAGTTCTCTACTCAGTCAACAACAATATCCGAATACCTAGCCTTGGCCCTTGCAGGCTTCAGAGGGGAGATTTGCTACACAGCAAAACCCCCTTAGACTCAGCTGCTCATGGTCATCGACTTCGACCTCCAACCAAAGATAATCAACCCACCACAGGCAGGACCAACCGTCTTCACGGATGCATCATCGCTGACCTCCACCGCAGCGGCAGTGTGGCAGTCAGGAGAACAATGGCAATGTGTCAAGGCAACCGACCCTACGCTTTCAGTCCAACAACTTGAAGCAGCTGCTGTAGTGCTGGCGTGTGGACTGTTCCCAGAAGAACACCTTAACATTGTGACTAACTCCATATTCGTGGCCAAGCTCTGCCTAGCCATGTCCGGACCAGGTGTGTCAGTGTCCACGGTAGCAACGATGCTAGAAGAAGCACTCTATTCACAGAAAAGCACCATATTCGTCATCCACGTCAATAGCCATGACCCGATCAAAGGATTTTACCGGATCAGCAATGACAAGGCAGACGCTGCCGCAAAAGGCATATGGACGTTGAAAGATGCCTGTCAGCTGCATGAATCCCTCCACATCGGAGCAAAAGCACTTGCAAAGAAGTGGGGAATTACTACCGCGGACGCAAAGCACGTCATCGCTACGTGCCCTCACTGTCAGAAATCACCACTGTGGTCAAGCGGCATCAACACCAGAGGTCTCAAAGCCTCAGAAATATGGCAGACAGACTTTACACAATGCCAGCTGCTAAAACCCCGAGTGTGGCTCACAGTTACCGTAGATACATACAGCGGTATGATCGTAGCCACACAGCATTCCAAGACCAATTCCAAAGCGACCATCCAACATTGGCTGACAGCCATGGCATGGCTTGGAGTTCCAAAACAAATCAAGACAGACAACGGCTCGAACTTCACCTCAAAGACAGTCCAAGCATTGGTCTCAAAATGAGACATCGCCTTAGTACACAGCATCCCGTACAACAGCACCGGACAAGCCATCGTTGAAAGAGCAAATCAGACTCTGAAAACCAAACTGGAAGAACTAGCAAAGACAGAAAACTTCACCAGTGCCATTCCCTCGAGTGACCAGGTGCGCATACTAGCAACCGCGCTGCTAGCGTTAAATCAATTCCCTAGAGGGGATGAAACAAACAGTCCTGCCCAGAAACACTGGGCCACTCAAGTGCTAGAGAAAGGCCCCCAGGTTGTTATCATAAATGAACTAGAAGAGTAACAACAAGGTTGGAGACTAGTGCTCACGGGGCGAGGGTATGCAGCCAGTAAAAAAGATGGAGATATTAAATGGTGTCCACTCAAATCTATCAAGCCAGACCTTCAGAGTGGAGATAATGAGAATTGTAAGACTTTGTTTACAGGAATAGATCATTGGAGGTCCCCGCAACCTGTACGCCCCACTGTCAGGAAAAAGAGAGAGATCACCAAGCAACCCGGCATCACCTGAGAGGCTCGCACCATCAAAATTAAAGCAGCAACGGTATCTCTGTGTTATCTTGTTTCTAGGGTTAGTAGGCGGAGGACAGGCGGACACAAAGCATTACCCTCACCAGCTGTTCAGGTGGGTTCTACGCCATCTCCCAAGCAAGAGGGTTATCAAAGAAATTGTTACAGCTGACACCCCATCTTTTGAGTTCAAGCTAAAAGACATTTTTCCTTAGCATACAGGGTTCCCCAAAATTCATGACACGACATTATTTCAGACCTATTGGTGCCCAACTTCCAACCCAGGAAAAAGTTACTGTAATTATCCGGAGCATAGATACTGTGGATATTGAAGGTGTGAAACAATTGTAATAAGCAACAGATGGAAACCACGACACCCAGATAAGTTCCTGCAAATTAAATATATTCCCCACAGCTGTATCGAACTAAAATTTGCTATGGATGCGTACATGTTCCCCCAATACAGGACCACCTGCACAGGCTATATAATGACAATACTGCAGTTGACCCATGATAGCTGGGCCATGGGCAGAGCGTAGACAGCAATTGTCCATCATTCTTGCCGCATCATGGCATACGTACAAATTATCAGATTCCCACCTTCAATATCCCAATCAGTTGGACCCAATCCAGTTCTTGCAGTAAGTAAACCCACTCTCACCACAAAACACAGATGCAGGAATCTACCTTCTCCCTATCCGATCTCCTAGCCAAACCAACCCTCTCCAATCCATTTTTAAGCGTGTTAAATGCTACCTTTGTGTCATTAAACGAATCCAACCCGAACCTCACAGAATCATGCTGGTTATGCTATGACGCACAACCCCCTTTTTACGAAGGTGTTGCCCTCGATCTCACATTCACCTTTTCAAAGTCAGACAATCCATGCCAATGCAGATGGGACACCCCCCGGAGAGGCATTATCCTGAGCCAGGTTACGAGCCAAGGCAAATGCTTTAGCAATGCAACCTTGGCAAAGCAAATGAGCAACATCTGCCGGGAATTCGTCAAACTTAAAGGAAGGAAGTTCCAGTGAGTGATCCCAGCTGCATCGGGAATGTGGGTCTGTCAACAATCTGAAGTAAGCCCATGTGTACCCCTTGACAAATTCAATCATTCTACTGACTTTCGTGTCCAAGTTTTAATTGTCCCCAGAGTCCTGTATCGCCAGGAAGAAGAAGTGTACCACCTGTTCGAGGAACCCGACCGGCTCCACAAGCGAGCAGTGATAACGGGCATCACCATCGCAATGCTCCTCGGCTTAGGAACTACCGGCACTGCCACAAGTGTCTCAGCCCTTGCAATACGACATCAAAGACTAGCCCAACTGCAGATAACAGTCGACGAAGACTTGCAAAAGATCGAGAAATCCATTTCTTCCCTAGAAAAATCCCTTTCCTCACTCTCAGAGGTCGTCCTCCAAAACAGATGAAGGCTGGACCTTTTGTTCATGCAGCAAGGAGGCCTGTGTGCCACCTTAAAAGAAGAATGTTTCTTTTACGCGGACCGCACTGGAATCGTTAGAGACTCCACGGCCGAACAGCAAAACTGACTAAACCAGTGAAAAATAGACAGAGAAGCTCAACAGGGCTGGTTTGAATCATAGTTTCATGGCTCAACACCCTAATTTCTACCCTAATAGGCCCACTCACTATACTCTTACTAACATTAATCTTCAGGTCTTGCATATTAAACAAATTAGTGCTATTCGTTAAAAAGCGTTTAGAAGCGGTTAACATTATGTTCATCGAACACCGACAATTACTTTAAGGCGTGCCTGTTACTAACACATTTACAATTTTATACGAACTTTACTAACCCATGACATTTTATAATATCTACATTTTATGACTTTATAAGATTTTTACTAATCATGGAGGGGGGGGTGAACGTGGAGAGATAGGGACACAAGTGGAAGACATCGAGCTGTGACGGGCAGTTAGAATCCCATCCCCCCTCACAGTTTGACCTTCGCTCAGTGCCCGGACCACCCACCGTGTGACCTTTCAATAAACGCCATTTTGCTGTCCACCACATTAGTGTCTAGTAGCTAATGGCCCGAGGAGCCCTGGGTTTGGGCTGCTGTGCTGGGTATTGAACCAGGTCGCCAACGCAACAAAGGGGTTAGAAAGAGCAATTCCTAAAACTATAAACTGATTGAGTCAAGCAAGGTCCCTCTGAAACACCTTCTGAATTTTTAAAACATTTGTGAGATGCGTCACCATACACATTTAAATCCTGAGTCTGAGGAAGGGATTCAACAACTAGTAGATTTATTTCTAGGACAATTTACAGGAGACAGTAAACACAAAATTCAGAAAATACGGGATCTAACAGTGTTGGATTTAGAGACCTTGCTAGAGGAGGCATGGAGAGTTTTTAGGAACTGGAAAGAAGGGTGCAAAGAAAAGATGAGAAAATTTGTAGCAGGAGTGAGGGAAGAAGAAGCAAAAGGGAGGTGTAGACAAGGGCCACCAAGGCAGGGACCACCCTGGCTAGAAAAAACCCATGTGCATTGTGTGAGAAAACTGGACACTTGAAGAACCAGTGCCCAAAATGAAGAAAAGACGTTGATCGAAGAAAAGAAGATTGGAAAGGGGAGGCAGTGGCTGCTTCTGTTAAGGAAGGCTGAGGTAGAGCAGAAGATCTTATTTATACATATTTATGTCTTGGTTTTGCTTAGTTTTGCCTACAACCACTTCATACTAAAATGAACCAAAATCCCTTTGCGCTTGTGACTCCCCAGTTTGGAGGTGTTCGGGGGTTTTTGACAAAGGCTTTTGAATTCTTTATTGCAGTTGAACTTTTCAAAATTGTTTTTGGAGCATGTGTCTGGGCTTTTGGGGCACATTCTAGACTTTGAGATTAGTTTTTGCTGGTTTAAGGTTTTGGATTTATTATTTATTACTGGCAGTCTTGCACCCTTTACTTTGTTTGCAAGTTTTGGCTTTGTTTATTGCAAATTTATTTGCTTTTCTTTTCAATTTTTGCAAGCATGGTAAATGTCAGGCATCTTTCATTGTTTTGGTTAGCTAATTTTGATGAACTATTCTTTATTTTAACTTTTCGTTTTATTTCCCCCTTGTCCTGAAAATTTGAAGTAAATTCTTTTACTTACTACAAGGATTCTTTCCTTAGCTAATTGCTGCAATAGGTGTTTTTCAATGTTTTTCTATGCACTTTTGACAAGGAAGTTAAAATTGCTATGCGTTTTAACATTTTTAATTTTAAAAGACTGGAGAAGTTCCCCCTCCTCTCCCCGGAACAGCCGGGCCCCTCCAGAAGCCTCGTGCTCCCCTGAGTAGCTCCCGCCCCCCCCCGCTCCCCGGAAATCCGCATCCCCCTCCGGGTAGCTCCGGTCCCACCCCCCCGCCCATCCAGGGCCATCAAAAACCCTGGGCACAGCTCGGCGGATCTTCTGTTACATTTCATACAATGAAGAAAACTCAACATTCATAGAAAACAACAGCCCAACTCATTACACCAGTCCTCTGAGACAGAGGTACACAATTCAATTCCCCAACCTTCAACGTTGAGAATATGTACACCCACTCAATGCCATGTTCTTTAGCCCAGGTGCTAACAAGGCTATTTTGAAATGAGTCCCATTGTCTGACTCAATTCTCTCAGGAGTACCATGTCTCCAAAGGACTTGTTTTCCAGGCCTAGGATGGTGTTCCTAGCAGTAGCGTGGGGCACAGGGTGAGGTCTCCAACCACCCGGTGGTGGCTTCCACCATGGTCAGGACGTAGCGCTTGCCTTGGCGGGTCTGAGGCAGTGTGATGTAGTCAATCTGCCAGGCCTCTCCGTACTTGTATTTGGACCATCGCCCACCATACCAAAGGGGCTTCACCCGCTTGGCTTGCTTGATGGCAGCACACGTCTCACAGTCATGGATAACCTGGGAAATACTGTCCATGGTTAGATCCACCCCTCGGTCTCGTGCCCACTTATAGGTGGCGTCTCTGCCCTGATGACCTGAGGCATCATGGGCCCATCGAGCCAGGAACAATTCTCCCTTGTGTTCCCAATCTAAGTCTATCTTTGACACCTCTATCTGTGCAGCCTGATCTACCCGCTCGTTGTGCCGGTGTTCTTCACTAGCCCGACTCTTGGGAACATGGGCATCCACATGGCGGACTTTCACAGGTAGCTTCTCTATCCGAGTGGCAATGTCTTTCCACTCATCAGCAGCCCAGATTGGCTTTCTCTCGTTGCCAGTCAGCCTTTTCCACCTTTCAGCCAGCCTGGAGCATTGGCTACCATCCATGAATCAGTGTAGGAGTGAAGCTGGCCATTTCTCTCCTCTCAGCAATGTCCAAGGCCAGCTGAACAGCTTTGAGTTCAGCAAGTTGACTTGATCCACCTTCTCCTTGATGGCTTATTGCAACCTGTGCGTGTAGGGCTCCGCGGCTGCTTTCCACTTCGATTCATTCCCCGCGACCGACAGGAACCGTCGGTGAAAAGAGCGTGCGTTTCATCTGCTGGCAGCTGGTTGTGCGGTGGGGCTTCTTCAGCTCAGGTCACTTGCTTCTGCTCCTCCTCCTCGGTGAGACCCAAAATCTTCACCTTCTGGCCAGTTTGTAATTATCTCCAAAATCCCAGGGCGATTTGGGTTACCAATCGGGCGCGCTGCGTGATGAGGGCAATCCACTTGCTCCATGTGGCGTCGGTGGCATGAGTGGGTAAGAAGGAACCTTTCCTTTGAACATCCACCCCAGCACTGGCAGTCAGGGTGCCAGGAGAAGTTGTGCTTCTGTGCAATTACCTCTGAGGCAGCTTGAACTCCTTCATAGGCAGCCAAGATTTCCTTCTCCGTCAGTGTAATTGGCTTCAGAACCTCTGTAGCCTCTGCTCCAGAATCCCAGAGTCGGCCTCGAGTTTCTGAGGCACCTTCTGCCAAAGGCTCCAGGACAGAACATGGTTTTCGGCTGCAGAGTAGAGAACATTCTTTACCTCTGGTCCTGTCTTGACTGGGCCAAGGGCTACAGCATGAGCGATCTCCTGCTTGATCTGGGCGAAGGCTTGCTGCTGTTCAGGGCCCCAGTGGAAATCATTCTTCTTGCGGGTGACCAGGTAGAGAGGGCTCACAATCTGGCTGTATTCAGGGATATGCATTCTCAAGCCTGGCACCTGGAAAGCTTGTGTTTTCCTTGCTTATTAGTGCTGACTTGTACAGTGATCTTATTGATGACCTCAGTGGGACCTGGCGCCGTCCGTCTTGCCTTCCTCCCAAAGGAGACTGGGTCTCTCGAGCAGGTCCTTTGACTTTGCTTTTCTTGATGGCAAAGCCAGCTTCAGCAAAATCTGGATGATTTTCTCCTTCTCAAAGACCTCTGCTGCCGTGTTCCCCACACAATGATGTCATCAATGTATTGCTACAAGGTATTCAGGGCCTCACCCTTTTCAGTGCAGCCTGGATCAGCCCGTGGCAGATGGTGGGGCTGTGTTCCACCTGGGGCAGTCGGTTCAGGTGCCACACCTCCAGGTGGCTGGAAACTGAGGCCTGCACTCTGCTGCCAAAGGAATGGAGAAAAATGCATTGGCAATGTCAATGGTAGCATACCACTTCGCTGCCTTGGACTCCAGCTCGTACTGCAGCTCCAGCATGTCCGGCGCGGCTGCGCTCAGCGGTGGAGTCACTTCATTCAAGGCACGATAGTCCACAGTCAATCTCCATTCCCCTTCAGACTTGCTGGGCCAGATGGGGCTGTTGAAGGGTGAGTGGGTTTGCTCACCACCCCTTGGCTCTCCAGCTCACGGATCATCTTGTGGATGGGGATCACAGCATCTCGATTTGTCGGTACTGCCGCGGTGCACTGTCATGGTGGCAATTGGTACCTGTTGCTCTGTCACTTTCAGGAGTCCCACTGCAGATGGATTTTCTGACAGTCCAGGCAAGGTGTTCAACTGCTTAATACTCTCTGCCGATACAGCAGCATTCCAAAAGCCCACCTGAATCCCTTGGATCTTTGTAGTAGCCATTCCTGAGGAAGTCTATGCCTAGAATGCACGGTGCCCTGGGCCAGTTACAATCGGATGTTTCTGCCACCCCTTCCCTGTCAGGCTAATCTCAGCTTCCAGCAAAGTAAATTCCTGTGATCCCCTGTCACCCCAACAATGGAAACAGGTACCTTCCCCACATGTTCTGATGGTATCAGGGTGCATTCTGAACCAGTATCAACTAACATTCTATGTTTCTGTGGCTTTGATGTGAGCCGCCACGCACCCACACTACCCAAGTAGAATCCTGTTATCCCATGCCTCTCCCTGGCTAGAGGCAGGGCCCCTCCAGCCTGGTTATTATTTCCTTCCTGGGCATACATAGTGGAGGTCCCTTCCAGGGGATCTGACAGATCATCCTCCCTTCTGTAGTACCCTGCACCTTGGTTGTGGGAGGTCGAGGCTACCTTCATTTAAGCGTGGTTCCCTCGGTTGGCATTTCCCTCCTGAGCTGACGCACCCGTGCTGCCAGGACGAAGTGGGCTTCCCATCCCATTTTCCATGTCTTCCCCATGGTCTCTGGGAAGAACCACAGGTCAGTTCGTGAGGTATCCTCTGTCCCTAGCTGGGGCGTTGGGTGTGAGATTTGGAGACCTGTGACTCGTGCTGGTGCTGCATTGATCTTCCTTATCTCCTCCCTTATAATCTCCCTCACCTCTCCTTTCAACCCTCTCATCCCCTTCATCTCCTCTTGGACCTGTTGGAGGTCCCTGGCCAACAGAGACCTTGGCCTGCTGGGCCATTAATCATACTGTCAAAATTTCTGAGCTTGCTGGCAACCAGAACCTACTGTCTCTCGGTGGTCATCAGCCTAATCATTGCAATGTGGTATACCAAATTCAGAAGGCTTCAGGGTTTACCAGATCCCACAACATCTGCCCTGTGCACCTGACCTTGTCAGGGTCATTGTCATGCTGTCCATCCATCCCAAAATTACCTCTAATACTGCCACTTCCCTCAGCTGCTGGATCCCTTCATCAATGGTCTTCCAGCGCATTCTATGAGTGGTGCTCCTGCATTCTCTAGTCTCAGGGACAGAGGCAGGCTCTGGGGCAGCATGTTTCACGGTTGTTTATCCAAGCCAGTATTCCCTTGTTTCTGAATGCTAAGTAAAGCAGGCCCATCAACACCAGCCACGGAATAATAATACTAGCAATTAAAGCAAATCTAAATCCCTTGAAAACTGGTGGGGGTAGCCTCAGAAATATCTGTGACCACGTGGGCCCAAACCAGATTAAACTAGACAACATGTTGCTGCTTAAGAGCTGCTACTCCTCTCTTAACTCGCCTTTTAATGCCCTCAGCCCACGTTGGGCGCAAAATCTGTCTGGTTTTAGGACAGAGTTCTGTAAAAAACGGCAGAAGTTCCCCTTTGAAATAGAAATCAATGTCACCCCCCTCCGAGTGTTATAATTGTTTCAAATCAAGGACTCAAGGCGGAGATAAGGAGGTAAAAGTAACAGCTCTTTACTACTCTAACTCACAGCACAAGTAGAAAACAACAGTAATTATTAAAATTACCGACGAAAAACAGAAGAAAAAGTCAGTTGTAGTCCTTTCTTAGACGCGGACACACTCGGTCTGTGTCCGTTCCTGGGGGTGTAACTGTAGCAGGGCCAGCACAGCTGCAGGCGCAGGCGGGAGCCAGGGAGGTGGAGTGGAACAGCCGCGGCCGGGCTGGCTCAGGTGAGAGCTCTTCACTCCGATCCTGTGTCCAGATGAGCAGTGTATTCCCAGAGGTAGGAAGTATTTGGTCTTTGGTGGTCAGCAGCGCCTCCGAGGTAGCAGGGCAGATGCTGGGCAGCTGAAATGCAGCCGGCTCCCGGGTCTCCTCCCTCCTCACCCCGCCGAGCAGACTGGAGAAGTTCCCCCTCTCTCTCCCCGGAAACAGCCGGGCCCCTCCAGAAGCCTCGTGCTCCCCTGAGTAGCTCCCCGCCACGTGGAGAGATAGGGACACAAGTGGAAGACATCGAGCTGTGACGGGCAGTTAGAATCCCATCCCCCCTCACAGTTTGACCTTCGCTCAGTGCCCGGACCACCCACCCAGACATGAGCTGAAAGAAATGACCACAGACCATCCTAAGCTATAAAAACCCGTGTGACCTTTCAATAAACGCCATTTTGCTGTCCACCACATTAGTGTCTAGTAGCTAATGGCCTGAGGAGCCATGGGTTTGGGCTGCTGTGCTGGGTATTGA
Organism: Muscicapa striata striata; assembly: GCA_030060385.1. Classification (NCBI taxonomy): domain Eukaryota; kingdom Metazoa; phylum Chordata; class Aves; order Passeriformes; family Muscicapidae; genus Muscicapa; species Muscicapa striata. Next base: position 20,611 of record JAREIS010001012.1, read on the forward strand.
ACCAGGTCGCCAACGCAACAAAGGGGTTAGAAAGAGCAATTCCTAAAACTATAAACTGATTGAGTCAAGCAAGGTCCCTCTGAAACACCTTCTGAATTTTTAAAACATTTGTGAGATGCGTCACCATACACATTTAAATCCTGAGTCTGAGGAAGGGATTCAACAACTAGTAGATTTATTTCTAGGACAATTTACAGGAGACAGTAAACACAAAATTCAGAAAATACGGGATCTAACAGTGTTGGATTTAGAGACCTTGCTAGAGGAGGCATGGAGAGTTTTTAGGAACTGGAAAGAAGGGTGCAAAGAAAAGATGAGAAAATTTGTAGCAGGAGTGAGGGAAGAAGAAGCAAAAGGGAGGTGTAGACAAGGGCCACCAAGGCAGGGACCACCCTGGCTAGAAAAAACCAATGTGCATTGTGTGAGAAAATTGGACACTTGAAGAACCAGTGCCCAAAATGAAGAAAAGACGTTGATCGAAGAAAAGAAGATTGGAAAGGGGAGGCAGTGGCTGCTTCTGTTAAGGAAGGCTGAGGTAGAGCAGAAGATCTTATTTATACATATTTATGTCTTGGTTTTGCTTAGTTTTGCCTACAACCACTTCATACTAAAATGAACCAAAAATCCCTTTGCGCTTGTGACTCCCCAGTTTGGAGGTGTTCGGGGGTTTTTGACAAAGGCTTTTGAATTCTTTATTGCAGTTGAACTTTTCAAAATTGTTTTTGGAGCATGTGTCTGGGCTTTTGGGGCACATTCTAGACTTTGAGATTAGTTTTTGCTTGTTTAAGGTTTTGGATTTATTATTTATTACTGGCAGTCTTGCACCCTTTACTTTGTTTGCAAGTTTTGGCTTTGTTTATTGCAAATTTATTTGCTTTTCTTTTCAATTTTTGCAAGCATGGTAAATGTCAGGCATCTTTCATTGTTTTGGTTAGCTAATTTTGATGAACTATTCTTTATTTTAACTTTTCGTTTTATTTCCCGCCTTGTCCGGAAAATTTGAAGTAAATTCTTTTACTTACTACAAGGATTCTTTACTTAGCTAATTGCTGCAATAGGTGTTTTTCAATGTTTTTCTATGCACTTTTGACAAGGAAGTTAAAATTGCTATGCGTTTTAACATTTTTTAATTTTAAACACATATTAGATACTACAAAGCTTATGCTGACTAGTATTAATATTACAATTCTAGAGTGTAGTAGTGTGTTTAAAATTCTAGTTTTGCTTGGTGACTATTTAAAGAGTTTGTCTCACTAGTGATGAGTTGTGTTTTGTTTTAGTTTTTGTATAACTTTGTGTGTTCTTTTTGCCTTATGATAGACAGGAATTAGAGATTTTGTCTATTTTTTTATTTTAAAAATATTTTAGTTAGGTTATGATGCTTGGTTAATTGTCTTCCTTTTGTAAGGCTTATTTTAATAGATGTAGGTAATAATTTGTGATATATTGTGTAATTACGTCTTATCTGTTGGTGGGATGCAACAGGTGTAAACAATGAGAAGTCACATCTAACAATTTTAGCAAACAGATAAATACAAAAATTAGAGTGATTCTTCTTAGATAAAGTTACATAATTGCTGTAATCTTTTTTTATGAAAGCACAAGCAGTTTTTAGGCATACACAGCCTTAGTTGATATATACTGATATATGATAAAAACATAGTTTTTTGGCTAGTATTTGGATGAATTTGAAAGTGACAGACTGTTTAGTGTCTAGACATATATTTTCGGCATTAATTGTGTTACTTTTGCAAATACTTTTTTCCTGGTTTTGGGTAATATAAGATTTTAGGTTTATAGTTTGTTATTTTTTATTTACTTTCTGGGCCTGTATTTCATGTTTTGAGGGGTGGAGCATTGTCTATTTATGGATTAATCTTAGTGCAATAATGGGGTGAATGACATGAATTGTGGCATTACAGATAGTAAGCACAAAGGCAGTGGTCACATTATTAATGGGATCATAGGTGAAATTCACTAGGATCTACCATGACTGGAATTATTTTTTTGTTGTTTTTAATTTGTGTCATTATTTTAAACTACATTATTTTAAATTTTAATTGGGAAAGTTCCTTTCTTTTTTTTGTCTTATGATTAAAGTAGTTATTGACTGTATCTATAACTGTGCTTGGATACAGCTGAGAGCTAAAGATACATTACCTTGAGCTGCATGGAGTGCATTTATTATTCATTTGTGCTCTTGTTCTTTTGCTTTTTCCGATTTTGATAAACTCTTTGAAATTTGCTATTGGTTAGCTCTTAACATGAATAGGGATGACTGTAGGGGTTGTTTCAGTTTTATCAGATTATTAGTTGCCGTGGCTAGTTTATTCATTAATATTTTCTAATTAATTCTATTTAAAACTCTTAGTTTTGTTTTTAATACTTTAGTAAGGTTTTTTTTTTTACTTTTGAAATGTGCTTGCTTTTTTAGCTATGTTGTTTATCCTTTAAAGGATCTGTTTAGGAAAGAAGTGCAGACCGGCTGAACTTTTGAGATATTAATTTGCATTAGCAATTCAGCACGTTTGGGAGATTGCTTTGGACTAAACAACAATTGTTGTTGGCTCGTATTTCTAATTACATATGGATCAACTTCATAGATTTTTGGTTTTTGCTGGGGTGGTGTGGTCTGTGTTTGAGAGCTTACAGTCAATTTAGTTGTTGTAGGAGTGGCATTTATTTTAAATTTAAATGAGAGTTCTGTAGTATTTTGGCCCTAAAGACACATTATCTGAACAGTTTGTGTCAGAGTAAAATTATGCTAACAATGGACAGCCCCATCTTTTTTTTCACAGTGGCAGTTGAAACATAGATTTTGTGTATTTTTTAATAGGTAGTTTTGTTAATTATTTGGCACCTTACTTTGATGACTTTTCTTGTAGCTTTTGGGAGTGTTTATCCTTCCTACAGCCTCGACTCTGAATATTGCTAATCATGCTTTTTGTATATTTGGTTTTTATGTATGGCCACAGTTGATAAGTTTAGATTTTTAAGTATTTGCTCACTTTCTATGTAACTAATAGTTTGGTTAAAGGCTTTGGACTAAGGTTTTCAAATATTGTTTTGGTTAGAAGTACTTTCTAATTTTTGAACTCTAACTATAAGCAGAACAGTTTTCTTAATTACATATTTCAAAGTTTTTGATTGAAATTTACTTATTTTGCTTGGGTGAATTTTAGCTTTAGTTTATTATTGTTTAGTGTTACTTTCCAGGGAGCGTTGGGATCTTTCTTTATTCGAGTGTGTTGTATCTAAGCACTTTGTTCTTTGATCTCAATCAGGGGTAAGGTGGTCAGAAGCACTTGGTATGGTTCTTCTCACTCTCCTTTTAAGGGTTTTTTTACAAGAGACTTAACATATACATAAATTTTAGGTTGCATGTTATGCACTGGTCTATTCAGCCTCGCACTTTGAGTTTTAGCCACGTTTTTTTTTGTTTTTTAAGTTGTTTACTTAAAGCTACTATACGTGTAGTTAGTGATTTTTTTTCTAACTTGGGTAGACATTTTCTTTTGGACTTTATATGGCCTCTTATAACACATTTTAAAAGGGCTTAGCTTTTCTTTGGTTTTAGGATTAGCTTGAATTCGTAACAGTGCTAGTGGGAGAGTTTGGGGCCAGGACAAATTAGCTTTTTGCTCTAACCTTAAAATTTGTTGTTTGATTAAATGATTAATTTTTTACTTGGCTACTTGACTGAGGGTGGTATGGAGTGCAGAGCTTTCAATTTATGACCAAATGATTGTTGGTTTGTTGTATCATTTTTGAGATAAAATGTGATTCTTTATCTGAGGACATGGTGGTTGGAACTTCAAAGTGTGGTATTATCTTTTGTGATTGTACTTTTGTTACTTCTTGAGCTTTTGCAGTTTTGGTGGGCAAAGATTTTGGCCATCTTGGAAAGATATTTGTTAGCACTAGCAAATAACAATACCTCCCTTTCCTTGGAAGTTTCGAAAAGTTAATTTGTTATTGTTGCCCAGGCCCTTGGCCTTTTCTAATTTTGTCTAGATTTGCTTTGGGGATGGTTTTGGGTTTAGTTTGGAGGCAAAGAAAACACTGTTGAATCACTTGAGTGACAGTGGCATATAGTTTTTTTAGCAACAATTCTTTTAATTAAGTAGTTATATAAGGCTTTTACTTCTTAGTGTGTTTTTTGGTGTTTTTCTTTTGCTAGTGACTATAATAAATTAGAGGGGATGACTAGCTTTTTTTTTTTTTTTTTTTTTTAGTAACAGCCCATCTCTTTTAGTTATAGATTTTTTTTTTTTTAATTTTAATTATTTTCCTATTTTTTGTTATATATTGGCTTATTTTTAAGGGAAATCTATCTATCTATTCAAAATTAAGGCTTTTTAGTTGTTATTTTGCTTTTTTTGCTTCTTCTGCTTCTCTCTCTGCTAGCTAGTTCCTTTCCTCTAATTTTGAGCTTACTTTTTGGTGTGCCTTAATGTGTATAATTGCTACTTTTTGGGGTAGCTGAACTTCTTCCAGTAGTTGTATTATTTCTTGTGTATGTTTGATGGGGTTTTTTTGTGAATTTAACCCTCCTCTTCTTTTTCTAAATGGCTTTGTGTTTATGTGCCATTTTAAATGCATGTCTTGAGTTTCTCTTAATCTTTATTTCTTTTTTTTTTTTTTCTGTTTCTAAGGCACAGGTTAGAGCAATTATTTCTGCCTTTTGTGTAGAGGTGCTCACTGGTAAAGGTCTCCATTCTGTTACCTTTTTGTAGGTGGTAACTGCATACTTAGCATGTCTCTTTCCACTGACCACGTAGCTGCTCCCATTAGTGAACTTGGTTTTTACATTATTAAGGAGGGTGTCTTTTAGGTTTGGGTGGCTGGAGTAGGTGGCTTTGATGGTTTCTGGGAAGTTCTGGTGTACTGGTTTCTTTTGGTTTTCACTGAGGAAAGACGCTGGGTTGACAATGTTAGTCACTACTATTTCTACATCGTCTTGTTTTACTATAATGGCTTGGTATTTTAGGAATTTTTGTGGGGAAAGCCAGTGGTACCTCTTTACTTTCAGCACTAAGGACATTGTGTGAGACACTAGCACAGTCATTTTCTGGCCCAAGGTGAGTTTGGGTGCTTCTTGGATGTTTAGCACAGCTGTTTTTACAGCTCAGAGTCATCCTGGCTGCCCTTGGCCATCACGTCCAGCTGCTTAGAAAAGTAAGGAACTGCCCCTTGTTATGGGCCCAGATCTTGGGCTAGTATTCTTAGGGCAATTTTTTAGTTATTATGGGAAAATAGGAAGAATGATTTACTTATATTTGGTAGTCCCAGAGCTGGGACCAAAATAAGAACCTTCTTAAGTTGGTCCAAGGCCCGTGTGGCCTCTTTAGTCTATTGAAGGTCTTTGTGCCTAGCTGCAATGAGAGCATACAGTGGTTTCACAAGTAGTTTATAATTAGAGATTTGCAATTTGCACTACTTTGTCATTCTTAAAAAGGTTTGCAGTTCTTTGTCTCAGGTTTTGGAGTTTGGCATATTGCTTCTTTACGATTTTTCCTCAAGGTCCATTGTCTAGCAGTGATTTTTTTATTCTATGTAGATTGCTTTTTGTTTCACTACTTGAGCTTTTTTCTTTGATACTTGGTAGTTTTGGAGTTTCAGAAAATTTAGGAGGCTTACTGTCTAGGCCACACATGCTTTTTTTGTATGGGTGACTATTAGGAGCTCATTTATGTACTGCAACAGCCTTTTGTCTCTTGATGGGGCTTTTCAGGCCTTTAGGTCTTCTGCAAGTTCTTCTTCGAACAAGGTGGGCAAGTTCTTAAAACTTTGAGTCAAACGTGTCTAAGTGAGTTGTGTTTTGTGCCGGCTCTTAGGGCTTTGCTATTTAAAGGCAAAAAGTTTTTTGCTGGCTTTGTGGAGAGGGGAGGTTCGAATAGATCTGTTAGATCTTGTTCTTGTACTGCTGTGTGATAGACTTTTTAGACTTTGTACATCTTTGCTGGATGTTGCAGGTGGAGCAGCATTGCTTATGTTTACCTTTATTAGATGCCTTATAATTCTTCTTAAGTGCTAATACTAGAGGATCAGAGGGGGGTTTAAAACCAGAGTGTCTCTGCCAGTTAGGGTGATCTCAAAAGGTAAGGAATATATTTGCATAGGAAACTTTGTCTTATTTCCTTTTTCTTCTCAAAAACAACATTAACTGCAACAAGGTGTTATAATCTAAAGTTCTAGTAGGTGGCCACTTGATTTCATTATTTAATTTATAAAGCAGCCACCACTGGCTACAGTACTTCAAAAGAGTTTTCTCGTCCTCCATACTTCTTACACCAGCTATCTCTCCCCAATGGGTTAAAACACACCCTAGTGGACTGGCCTCAGGCATCTTTTTACTCTGTCTTGTCCCCATATTGAGATTCTCAGTATTTTATCTTTTTCTTTTTTAAAACCACTTTTCTGCTCTTATCTAAAGATGGCTTGGGATTCAAATAGATTGGGCACACTCAGTGTTAATTATTTTTGGAGGTTTTTCTAAATTATCATTAATCTCATCTTTTAATATTACATGTAACCTTTTGCTCCCATCTTCCAGTTTTCACTAACATTTTTATAGCTTTCTTTGTTGTTTCCACCTCTGTATCAAAGCACCTTGAGCACAACAAATGTGAGGGTAGCCTCCTCTGAAATGCAGCATCCTGACTTCACAAATTTTTAGGAGTTGAGCCCAAACTACCCAAGGAGAAGGATTCTTTTTTTTGTCTAGGCAAAATATACACATACAGGCAGCATCCCTCACACAGTGTCTCTCACGCCCTAGCCAATTTGCACTCACTGCACACCCCACTTACTCTAGTTGCTCGGGAAATGGGCGAAATGCAGTGAAATGACTGAGCAAACTCTCTCAATTCTTTCACTGTGCACTGAAAGTCGTGTTTCGGTCACTCACACAATTAAAACACAGCATGAAAACACAGCACATTTGGACTTTGGCAAAATAGTAGTAATAAAACAGAGATTCACTCGACCCACCCCCAGGGTCACTGGTGGCTGCTCAATCCATCAGTGAATCTCCCCCTGGCCCCCATACAGGAATCCCTCCACTGGCCCCCTGGCCAGGCCAGCAGCCCCTGGCAAGCTCAGACCTACTTACACAGGGTGTCTATGCCCACGTGCAAAAACGTTTTCATGTGACTTACTGGCTGCCCTTTCTAGCCAAGTGTAGATGACTTACAGGCTTCTTAAATTTGATACACACTTTTTATCCGAGGGCCAGCAGGTTGTTGTTTGTGCCCAGTGGAGTGAGCTGAATTATGGAGTTTCTCCAGGGAAATCTTGGGGTGCCCTTCAGGGAGTCTGTTCCCCACCTGGCTCCCACAGTTCAACAGAGGGCTCCTGCCTGGCTCACCAATTTATACACAGAAAAGGCTTTTTAACTTGTGAGAAATGAGAGTTATAAAGTGGGTATGCATTTATTTAGCATTGATATCCATAGGGATAGCTCCTCTTAAAGCATACACAACTCTAAACTACTGTTTATTTATTTTTAAAAGCTTAGAATTACACAATATACCAATACATATTCATGACTTAGCCCTGCCTAGTCTCACCTACTTCTGCTTTGTATTTAAATGAACCAAAACTCATTTTGCGCTTGCACCTCCCCAATTTGGGGGTCATCAGGGCTCTTTGACAAAGGCTTCCAAACTCTTTGCCGCACTTGAACTTTCAACTTTGTTTTTGGAGCATGCTTCTTGGTTTTTGGGCACATTCTAGACTTTGGGAATAGTTTTTGCTGGTTTATGGTTTTTGATTTATTACTTATTACTGGTAGCCTTGCACCCTTTACTTTGTTTGCAAGTTTTGGCTTTGTTTATTGCAAATTAGTTTGCTTTTCTTTTCAATTTTTGCAAGCATAGTAAATGTCAGGCATTCTTCCTTGTCTTGGTTAGCTAATTTTGATGACCTATTCCTTACTCTTTCATTTTTCTCTTCAGAGGTCAGCGCTGGACAAAGAATCTTAGGACAGGATGGCAAGGAGGCAATATGCCCCAAAACCCCAGACAGTAAAAGAACTGAGAACCTTCTTGGGCATGACGGGATGGTGCAGACTGTGGATTTACAACCACAGAAGGAAACAGAGACCTCCCATGGAGGAAAGAAGCAACACGAGTCTTCAACCAACTAAAGAAGGCCCTCATGTCAGCTGGGACTTGCAGATGTGAGTGAACCATGCTTTTTGTTTTCTCACTAGAAGCAGGGGATTGCTTTGGGAATCCCCTAGCACAAGACCTGGGGCTGTATTGCAGGGCAGTCACCTGCCTCTCCAAAGAGCTGGACACAGCAGCCAAGGGGATGCCAGGGTGTCTCAGAGCAGTTGCAGCAGTGGCAGTGAACATCCAAGAAACACACAAATTCACCCTAGGCCTGAAAAAGGCTGTGCTAGTGTCCCACACAGTGTCAGCAGTCCTGGAGGTAAAAGGCAGGCACTGGCTTTCCCCACAGAGATTCTTGAAATACCAAGCCACAATGGTAGAACAGATGATGTAGAAATTGTGGTAACTAATATTGGGAACTCAGCTTTCTTCCTCAGTGGTAGTACAGAAGAACAGGTGATCCATGATTGCCTGGTGACTGCTGAACCCACCTACTCCAGTCACCCAAATCTGAAGGACACCCCTCTCGAGGACACTGAGAGATGGTTCAGTGATGGAAGCAGCATGTGATCAGTGGAAAAAGACATGCTGGGTATGTGGTTACCATGAGCAGAGAGGTGATAGAGTCTGGACAATTAACAATGAACACCTTGGCACAGAGGGCTGAAATAATTGCCTTAACCAGGGTCTGGAACTGGCAAAAGGAAAGAAAAATATTTATACATACTCAAGGGATGCATTTGGGGTGGTTCATGTACATGGAACTGTCTGGAAAGAAAGAGGACTGTTGAACCCACAAGGGAAATGTATTAAACATGTGCAAGAGATAATAAAATTGTTGTAGGCAGTGCAGCCACCTGAATAGGTAACCATCATGTGTAGCGTTGGAGGGCCAGGGTTAAGCTAGCCCCCCAGGGTGCTACGAGAACCCAGATAGCTCAGGGGCGTTCAGGTAGCCCTTGGCTACTTGCCAGCAAGGAACAAAGACTGAGACCTGTAGCTGAATTATTCCAGAGACAGTTTATTCTCCGAAGGGAGTTCAGGCTACAAATCCGTTAGATACAGGTAGGACAGAAGTATTTATAGATTTCAGAGGGATTCAGAAAAGAACCAATTAAAACACTAGTTAAACTCAATATCCAATTATATTTCACTTAACACTCTAAAAAGAAACCAATCACTGCGCTAACTTGAGCACCAATAAAACTCTAAAGTGATAAGAAGTTTTCAGGCAGAAATTGTCTCATGTGAGAGGAATTTTTCTTTGTTTCTCAGGATAGCACATCCCATGGATATTTTCCTGGGAGTTTTGTGTCACCCACAATCATGCACATCAAGGCACACCAAAAAGTGAGCTCTTCATCACCTGGGGGAGAACTCACCACTGGTACTTTTATAGGGGAGCTTGTCTCTTCGGGGATGGTAATCTAAATTAGTTCAGAGAAGATTTCCCTTTTTTGAATTGGTGAGGGTTATTAACCTCACTTGCAGTTATAGGGCCAAAAAGGTACAGTTTTGGAATATATTCTAGTTTAATCTAGCTGTCCTACATGCAGCATGCTCACAGCAGCCGTATTGAACTATCATGTCATGTGTGAATTTGCTTGTCCCTAGCTGATACTGCTCTCCCTGGGAGGGAGCTGGGAAATCTGTATTTCTGCTCCTGTGATCTTTCTCATGTTTGTCACACCTGATGCCAACCCCAGGTTTTCCCATTGTAATGATGATTCTGGATATCTCTGAGTGTACCCACTGGCCTTCAAAACAACACTGATGGTTATCAAGAAAGCAAAAGACGAGACACATCATTTGCATGTTGCCAACCCGGCTGTCCCGTGGTGCACCTCTTTTAGGGACAGCAGGTGATGGCCACTCCTGGAGAGGTTCTTTTATCTTATACCATTCTCTCTATTTTATTCCCTTCACACTTCTCAGACCTTCCTGTGCCTCTCTTTTTACCATGGTCACCCATGGTCTCTCCTTGCAGCTCTTTCAGTCATGGGGCAGCGAGAACTGCTGGTGCAGCACTTTTAGAACATTTCACACCAGTCTCTCTCTATTCTATTCCCATCACTCCTCCCAGCCTTTCCCGCTGCTCTTTCAGCAGCTCCACCCCCCTTATGGTCCCTTGGTGACACTCTTTTTGGTGACACTTTGGCAGCAGCCACTGCTGGTGCAGTATTATTAGACTATTTTATACCCTTCTCTGACTTTTATTCCCTTCACATTTCCCAGCCTTTCCTGTGACTATTTCTTTTAAAACTATGAGAATTCCAGTTTTCTAATACAATCGTTTACATATAATCTGCATATATAGCTTATCTGTTCTATCTGAAAAATATAAGCATTATTCTTACTATATTTTTATTATATCTAAAATATGCTTTTTAAGCTCTCACTGAGACTTGGTTTTGAGATTTATTTTTGTTTCTGAGCTTGCACTACAACTTGTTTTTAGCACTAAAGTCTAAGGCTTTTACTTCTTAAGGCACTTATAATGTATCTAATATATAATAACGACATAAATAATAATATTAATATAAACTTAAACTAACATACATGCTTAAAATTCAAGCCTACATCTCTATTTCATGTATGAGTGGCTTAATATGCATTAATCTGTTCAAAGGTTTTACCTGAATCCCTGCACTCTCTGAACTCTCTGATCTCTCTCTGAAGAATTCAGACAGGTCTCTCTTTCACACACTCCAAAGAGAGATGGGGGTTACAGTCAAATCGTGTGACTGCTTCTCCCCCAGGGAGACAAATCCTTGTCCTGTTCCAGCCTGGCTTTCCTCCCACAGCAGAGGAGTCAGAGCATTTGCAAGAGACAGAGAAAAAGACAGACCTTTGAGCAAAGTCAGGTGACTGGTGACAAAAGTGAGATTCCTCCCCAGTATGTGTCAGCTCTTCTTCTTCATCCAAGAGCAGTCCAAAAGTCTCACCTTCAGGCCACTTTTGATGATTTCCAAGAGCTCAGGAAAATTTGGATTTCCCATTTGAGGATGCTGTGCAGTGAGGGCAATCCTCTCACTCCAGCTAGCACGGCTGGCAGGATGGATTGCAGAGGCTTTTCCTTTGAACAGCCAGCCCAGTGCTGGCAGTGGGGATGAACAGGCACTGAGGTGACCCTGAGAGCAAGTGCAAGGCACAGGGTGCAGCTGAGAAAGGACAGCCCTGTGCTGGGCTGAGAGGTGAAGCTGGGACTGTCCAGTGTGGAGAAGCTCCTTTCTCCAGCCCCTGTTACAGGGGAGCTCGGGCCTTGCTGCAGAGATACGGCTGCAGATTCGAGCAGCTGAAACTCCTGAATTTCTCCTCAGCCAGGTACACACACTCGGAATTGCCAAGGACAGGAACCCTGCAGGGAGGAGCAGAGGCAGCGCTGGTTCCCAGGGGAACACGTTGTGCCCCTGTCCCCCCATGCCCTGCCCGGCTCCCCGGCACTCACGAGGAGCTGAAGCTGCTGCCGTCCCCCCACTGCAGGTGCTCGCCCCGTCTGCGCAGCCCGACCCAGTAATCGCCGTTCCCGCGGAGGCGGAAGAGCAAATCCTGCCAAGGAGAGAGAGCAGTGGGAGCTGCCCGGCCCCCGCGGGGACACGGCCCCGGGGCTCCTTCCCTGCAAGGCCCTCGGGCACAGGGCTGCAGCCCCAGCCCCACCAGCACCCAGCCCGGCCCAGGAGCACCCTCAGGCTCCCCTCAGACACCCCACAGCGCCCAAAGCCCCTCACTCACCATTGCCTCATCCTTGACAATGGCCAGGGAGGCCCCGAGCTCAGAGCATCGCTCTTGACCCTGATCCCAGGTTCTGTAATCCCTTGAGAAGTAGTAGCAGTCTCCATTGTATCCAACCCAGCCAGAGGGACAGCCCAGAATCAACAGCGGAGTCCCAGGTGGAACTGGAACCTGTGTTGCTGCAGGGGGAAGAGGAGAAGGTGTGAGGATTGCCCTGTGCAGGGAGCAGGGACCCCGCTCTGCCCCGAGGGGCTGGGCCCAGCCTGCTGCCCCTCCCTTACCTGACTGCACAGCCAAGGCCACCGCCAACGCCAGCAGCAGCAACAGGAGCAGGATCAGCACCAAGATGTGCACGGGATGGCAGCTGAACCACTCGCCTGGAGCAGGAAAGAGCTGCTGGCTGCCAGAACCACAGCCGGCCCTCGAAGCTGCTCCCCCAATGGCCGGGGAGCACAGGAGGGAGCTCTCAGCCTGTTTGCTCCTCCCTCAGCTGCAGTCAGAGAGCCAAGAGCCTGGACACAGGCAGGGACACAGCTGTGGGGACAGCCAGGGACAGCGGGCTGGGGACAGGCTGCAGCAGGAGAGCTGCACAGCCTTGGGGGCAGCTGCGGCTGCCGCTTCCAGCCCCTGCTGGGGCCGAGCGGAGCACGAGGCCTCTTCCACACATCGGGAAACAGCCACACACCTGCCAGCCCTGGCCTTGCCAGTGACACTGGCCCGTCCCTAGAGGCCACAGGCGTGGCCCTGCACTCACCCGGGAATCTCCTGAGGATCCTTCTGTGTCCATGGCTGCTTGTTGATGTGCCCTGGGGACCCAGGGGCTCCCTCGCGCTGCCATCGCTGCTGCAGATTCCATTCTCCACATCTTCACTCACTGCACGCTCACAAGTGGTGTCCCCCTGCTTATGACAAGTGGCTCCTTGTTTCCCTGGCAAGTGTGTCAGCCCGGCTGCTGTTTCCTCCTGGGGATGCAGGAGCTCCTTCTCAGGCCCATGAATGGAGCAGAACTTACTCTGCTCCAGCTCACAGCCAGAATCATTGTGCTCGGAACAAACAGCCCTTCGGTCCGGACACATCAGGAATGCTGAAGTATCCTTTCGGAGATCGGCCTCGGGAACAGATATACACCCACAGGGATGGACCATTGAAAGGGACATGATGACAGGTCCCTGCTGGTCCTGGCCCTGGGGGACACCGAGGCTCAGGAAGGCGCTGTCAACTCAGTCCCGCGCTGTCCCCGCTGCCCGGACGCTGCGGCAGCACCTGCGGAGACAAGCGGCACCTGCTGAGCCCTCCAGGTACATCCAGCCGCTAAAGCAGGATGCGGCGCTTTGTGCCTCCGCTCGGCGCCTGCAGTGCTTTGGGCTCTGAGGCACGTTCGAGTTCATCCCGTGCCAGCCCTGAGCCGGGCAGGGACACCTCCCGCCTGAGCAGCGGCGCCGAGCCCGGGGCGCCAGGGCCGAAACTGTGCCGGGCACGGAGCAGCCACCTCCGGGCTACCGAGAGCCACCGGGATGAGCCATCGCTGCTGCGGCACCGGCTCGTCCCCAGCGATCCGCGGGGAGGAGGAGACCGCGGGCAGCCGCTCCCTCCGCCAGCTCAGGCCAGGGGCACACGGGGAACCTGGCCCAAGGAACTCTCCAGAACCGCCCGTTCCCCTCAGCGGCCCCTCCGGCCGCAGCGAGCCAGGCTGGGGCACAACCGAGCGGGGTCGTTACCTGTGCTGGAGCCGCTCCCAGCTCCGGGACCGCCTGCACGGACCAGCACCAACACCGCCCGGCACCGCTGGTTCGGAAAATGCCTCTGCCCAGGCCAGAGCCAGTGGCCACAGCTCCAAGCTCCTGGTGCTTCCCCTGTGTTTCCAGTCCAGAGCAGGTTCAAATAATTCCGGGAAAAAAGCAGAAAAAAACTGTTCAGGGAACTACTCTGCTTCAGTTAGTCAAAAACTAAAATGAAAGGAGAGCCCTCTGCTGCTGTCCAACACAGAGACACACTCCAGGAGAGGGTGTGATGAAACTCCTGTCACTAGGTTTTGAAATAACCCCCTCAGACATTTCACTGCTTCCCCTTCACCCGTTTCACTTTCAAATCCAATCTTAAAGGTACAAACTTTATTTCTGGGCTAAACAGACCAGTGGGGATACAGTTCAACAGCACAAAGTCACCCCAGGACAGCACTCTAAGGTTCAGTCTCACCTTACATTACTGTGGAAAAAGCACAGCTACCAGCTGGCTCTACAGCACGTAAAGCCTTTCTCACAGTGTCCTTGACATCTCCTAAGGCAGCTCTGGGCAGCACAGCCTGACCCTGGCCCTTGTCATGGTGAA
>JAREIS010001013.1:0-35102 GCA_030060385.1 Muscicapa striata striata
TAAATTTAACCTTGTTGTTTGATTAATTGGACAAATAGAACATCATTCATAACAGTCCTCTTCCAAATTTTGAGTGACTTGTGGGAGGGAGATTGCCAGGCAGGGCCACTGGCTGCTGAGATCCTGCCTGCTTCCCCCTCCCCCAGAGTGGCCAGACTGGCCCGTGGTGTGGCTGGAATGCTGCCCTGATGAGTTTTTCCAGAAACCACTGGGCAAGGGGGACAGGGAGCCATCGGCCCATGGTGCAGCCTCTGAGTTCTAGCCTGGCTGTTGAGATCCTGGCCCTCCCCAGAGCAGCCCCTGCCGTTTGTCCTGGGCCCCTGCTATCCTGGCCCAGGCCCCCCAGCACAGCCACCAAAAAAAGTTTCCATTGTAAAATAGCTCTGGGCTGTGGCCCAGAGAGATCACTTGACCATCTGCAGGCCTGGGCAATATATGAACTCTTTCACTGCTGAGAATGTGACTTGCAGACACTTTGTTCTCTCTCCTGCTTGAAAGAGGACCAAGATAGGCACAGAAACAGCATGAAAACACCGAGGTCAGATAAAAGGAAGAGTCAGGTCCCAGATGACAGAAGGAGGTGACTCGTGGGCTGAAATTTCCCTTTTTTTAAGCTGTGGAGAAAAGACTCTTGTTTCTCTACAGCTCACAGAAAATGCATTATGGTGTGGATGAAAATAACTGTAAACAAGAGCAGAGGCATTTGTGCTAAAGAAAGATGTTGAAATGGCTGTGATCCCATGAGAAATTGGAATAGAGAGGAGAGAGAAGAAAATCCCTCCTGTCCAACAGGGAAGAGAAGAAGAAACAACTCTGTTTTCAAAGATGAAGAGAGTTTTTGTTTGAACTATTTTAATCTTTAAAGTGTGCCCCATAATTTGATATGGTCCTCACAATTAGTTTTGGGATAACTGTAAGTCAAGGAAGGGATTTCTACACAGTGATCCCATTTACAATCTCCTGAATGGCTGATTCACTGTGACATAGAGGACAGGAGAAAACTTTTCTTGTGGCGAAATCTCCATTGATTGAAGTTCTCCTCACCCAAGGAAATTGGTGAATAGCTATTTTTAGAGATGGTAAACTGACTGATGTGTTTTTGTAAGATATCAGTATGAAAGAAAAGAAGTTGTGGGGGAAGAGTAGTGTTCTGAAAGTTTTATTCTGAGGTGGTTTTTTTCTCATACTTTCCTTGTACCCTTTAAAGTTTGAGCCTGATTTGCCTTCCTCCTAATCCTATCTCGCAGCAGAAAATGAGACAATAATTCTAGGGGATGCATGGCAATTTGGTCAAGGCTAAATCCACAAAAACTTTAAATTGAACTCTTCTTTCTTGAGCTCTTCAGTTTGGGAATTCAGTGACAAAGGCTCAAAACATTTCTTCAAAACACTCAAACAATAAATGTCCCCAGGAATAATTTAAATTTTCAATTATTCTGTGGTTAATTAGGTAGATTTCAGAAGTGTAAACAAAGTGAATATACTGCATATTATATTGAAAGCATTGCAGAGAGAAGTGTTTTGTCCTGATAAGTTTTTTTTTATGTTTTATAGATTGATACCAGCAATGTCCAATTGATATTGACCCCCTGCACTTTCTCATGCAGTCTGAATAAATATGAAAATCAAGACCCTTCATGGCTGACAATCATTAACACTTTGTCTCCACACCCATCCTCACCATTTCCGTCATCCAACCCCTGGGACTCCAATGGATAAGGAATGTTGTGGCTAGCAGGACCTTCTCTTTGTCCCCACCTGTCATCTCTGCCTCCAGTTCTCTGCTCTGATTGAGGCTTGGGGATGCTTTTTCACTCGTGTTCCTCCCTGGGACTCATTAAAACTTCAAGAAACTTTGGAGTTTTATTCTCACTTGGAGTTCTTGAGAGGTTTCCTAACAAACCACTGCTGTGCCTTGATTTCCCTCTGGTCTTGTACAATTCATTAGGAAGATTTCCTATGATAGTTATGGAGAAATATTTCAAAGAGCATCTGAGAAATACAGATTCCCATTTTAAAGGATGTATTTTATTCCTGTTCTCTTTGGAGCAGAGGTGACTGCAGCATTCAGTGATAGATATTGATCGAGGGTCTCTCCTCAGGTCTGGCCTGCTCAGAGAAGCTGTGCCTTGAGGTCTGACCCAGTGTGGACAACCTTGCTCCACATTCCCCAACCCCATCCTGTCTGTCCTCATTCACCTGGGACCTGCTTTGCTAGCAGAGCTAGTTGCACTCAGGGAAAGAGAAGTTTTCCTTTTGTTTTCTTAAAACAATCTAAAACTTATAATTTTCCCCACTGAAAACAGACACATCCCTCAGGTGTGTGCCAGCCCAACGTGCCACCAAGGAGGTTCAGTGCCAAGGATCAGTGCTTTGGGGGTGTTGCCTGGAGTCAGCGCCATCTTTCCTTTCTGCCTCTAACTCCCGTCATGCCCTGCAGCCTGATGGAGCCCCATTGGAGCTGGGACTACAATGCCCGTCGTGCCCTGCAATCCACAGAACCCCTGGTATCCCCTCACTTACCCTGTAAGTGTCCCCCAGACTCTCCAGGATCCCTACGTGCCCTCTCAGCGCCCATTCAGGACAGCCTCCAAAAGCGTCCAAGCATCCTCTGAATGCTCCCAACCTCACAGATGTCCGTTACAGCCACTTCTGGGAATTCATCTCCTGCCATCCCTGCGAGCTCAGAGCACCTCATAACCCAGTCAGTCGCCTAAAATTCCTGCCGTGCCCCGTGCCCTAAAGAGCCCGGTTAGAGCTCCCCAAGATTCCTCCAAGCTCTCCCGAACTGTATACCTTTCCCCAAGATGACCTCAAGTCGCTGTTCAGAGGCAAAAGTGTTCCCGAAGTGCCCTCCCGGACCCCAAAGTCTCCGCAAGATGCACTTCCGGGACTTCAGCACCCATCATGCTCCACGGTTCCGGTAAAACGCCATTCCAGCTGAGACTTCATCCCCCATCATGCCCTGCTCCTCACAGAGAGACATTGCAGCTGCGCCTAGAGCTCCCATGATGCTCCGCAGCCCCTTTAAAAGGTATAATACCTGTGCCTACAACTCCCATCATCCCCTGCACCCCAAAGAGCCATGTTAGAGCCTGCCAAGTGCCCGCCCGGACCCTGAACAGTCCCAGATTCCCCTCCCTGACCTCCAAGGGCACCCCTGGACCCCCAAGTGCCACTCTGAAGCCCAGACTTCCTGCTAAATTCGTTCACCAGATCCAAAACTGCTCCAAATGTGTGCCAGAAATTTCCTGTTCGCCCTAGACCCTGATGTTCCCACCTTGACCCTGTCTGAGAAAAAGATGACAATGAAGATGATAAAATGATTACAAATATTAGGAATTATCTTAAAGAGGGAGAAAGAAATAACCAATGGAACTTAATTATTAATTAAGGAAATTCTGTTAGTTAGAAACAATGACCAATAATTTATTTGGTTGATAATAATGTAAAGATTATTAATATAATTATAAAAATTAGGTTAAAATGTATAGAATAGTAATATTATATCTCAGAAAAAATACAGTTTTATTACTTAAAAACATTTTTTTAATAAAAAGAAATTTATGAGGTTTTTTTGTATTTTGTTGTCAGTCCCAGGTGGGAGATTTCATGAGTTGGTGAGGTTAGGGGTGAGGAGCAAGTTGTCCAAACTAGGTCAGCCTGCAAGGGGCTCAATCTTGTCTGTTCCTAGACCTTCGAAGGAGGCATTCAGCATCAAGATCACCTGCGGAATGTTCCTATCTGTTTCTCTCTGAAATGAAAAATAAAAAAACATCGTCTTGAGGGAAAGAAAGTCATGAGATGCACTTTGAAATCTTCCTCCTTAACAGAACTCCAAACTGACTCCAAGCAGCTGCACAAGCCTTGAAGACTCTATGACAATTGAAAGAAGACAAAGAACTCCTGATGGCTTTCTTTATTATAATGACCTCCAGGGTGGATTTGGGGCTGAGTCCAGGACCCTTTAGGCACTGAGAGAAGGTTGAAGAAACTGCTCAAGGAGGCAGAAGCAAAGCTCCAAGTCCCTTGGAGCATCACTGGCCCCACTGAGGACTGGGACTGCCAAAGGCTCCCCAGGGACTGCTGAGGGCAGATCCTTGAGGCCAGGATTGCAGGAGCCAAAGGCTGTGAGCAGGGAACTGCAATGCTGAGCAAGGCCTGGGCTGGTTGGAGGCAGCAGAAAGGCCAAGGCCTGAGCCCAGGCCTGGCACAGCAGGGCCTGTCCCTCCTGGGTGGCTGGGGGCTGTTCCTAGGGCAGTGGGATGTGAGGGGCAGTAAGGACAAATGTCATCAACCTGTGTGACACTCCAGATGCTCATGGAACCAAGGGCCAGTGTGACACTGTGGGGCCTCATGGGAACAAGAGGCCATTGTAAGCCTGCAGGGCTGTAACACTCCAGACCACTGAAATGCTGGGGGTGACCAAAGATTCCTTTACTCAAGTTTGGTGCACAGGTGAAACACCAACCAGATATTCTCAAGAGGTAAAAATTACAGCAAAATGTTACTGGCAATGTATAGAAAATCAAAGAATTTTTGAAAAGTCTTTAATACAACATCCAATTCAACATAAAACACTTATCTGGAAGTTCATTAACTTAGCCTATTTAACCTAGAAACCTTTAAACACTTCAGCTGTTGAGATACCCACAACTCTTCCATATAAAGAGCATTATAAGGACAGGAAAGACAGAAGCTCTATAGAAAGACACACACATGGCTACCAACTCCTCGGGTTCCGGTGTGGGTGAGACACAGACCCCAGGAGAAGGCAGGGTATGGACCATGGGCAGAGAGCCTGCTCTGTGTTTTAAGCCCCTGGGCCTTCGTGGGCCTCCCCCCAGGTGGGACTTGTGATTGCTGGAGCAATCAGAGCCTGGGTCAGCACCAGCCCACTGTGTGACTGATTGACAGCTCATCCCAAGGTTTCTGGGACATTGATCTCATCCAGCCTCTGACAGTGACCATGGTGACACTGCGGAACCTCCTGGAACCATGGGTCAGCTGTGACAATGCGGGTTCAGGGACACCATGGAGACACTATGGAACCTCATGGAACCTAAGAGACCATTGTGACACTCTGGTGCCTCATGGAATCAGGAGGACCGTTGTGAAACTCAGGACCCTTATGGAACCAAGGGTCAGTGATGAAGCTGTGGGACCTATAGAACCAAGGAGCAGAGAAACATTGTCACAAGAACCATTGTGGCACAGCGGGGCCACATGAAGCCCAGGGGCCATGGTGACACTGCCAGACCTTATGGAAGCAAGGGGCCTTTGTGATGCTACAGAAGCAAGGAGAATATTGTGACAAGGAGAATATTGTGACACTGTGGGGTCTCATGGAATCAAGGGAACGCAGAACAGGTCTGGCTGTCTGGGCCTCCTGTGGGTCACCTGACAGGTCTGACGGACCTTGGCATGTCAAGGGCTGCTGCTATCTGCCCCGGAAGCACTGGGGCTCTATGCTTTTCTTCCTGTGGGAAAGAACTGTCCTCCTCCAGGTGCCCATGGCCAAAATTGGGATTCCTTCTGCAAATTTCCTTATATGCAAAGATTGTTTCCAGATGAAATCTGCCAGGACGAACAGATCTCAATGGTTTGGCCACCCAAGGCCCACCTCTCATCTGCCTTTGAAACGCTGGGACCATGTGCTTTTCTTTGCTGTGGAAGAGAAACCCTTTCACGTCCAGGTGTCCAAGGCCAAAATTGGGAATCCACCTCCAGAATTCCCTATATCCAAAGACAGCTCCCACACAAAAACTGCCATAACTGACAACCTGGCTGTCCTTTACTTCCTAGGGGCTGGATCTCATCTGCCTTTGAAACACTGGGGCTCTGTGCTTTCCTTCCTAATGAAAAGAACTCTCCTTCCTGGTCAGGTGCCCACAGCCGAAACTGAGATTCTACCTCCAAAATTCCCTGTATCCAAGGATTGTTCCCAAGTGAAAGCTGCCAGCACTGAGAGGTCTGGCTGCCCTTGGCCTCTTGGGGACTGCCTCTCACCTGCTTCTGGAACATTCAAACTCAGTGCTTTCCTTCCAATGGAAAGGAACTGTCCTTCTCGTCAAGGCGCCCACGGTCGAAACTGGGATCCTGCCTCCCAAATTCTGTGGATCCAAGGATTCCTTCCAGGACAAACAGGTCTGCTTGGCTTAGCCTCCCAGGAGCCACTTCTTTCCTCTTCAGCCTTTGAAACTCTTGGGCTCTGTGCTTTCCTTCTGATGGGAAAGAATCATCCTTCTCCTCTAGATGTTTATGCCTGAAATTGGGTTTCTGCCTCTAAAATTCCATGTGTCTGGAGATTGCTCGCAGACAAAATCTGCCAATACAATCAAGTCTGGCTGGCCTTGGCAGCTGGTAACTGACTGCCCCTCATGTGCCCCTGCAACACTAGGGCTTAGTTGTTTCCTTCTTATGGAGACCATTGTGACACTGCGAGGACCTCGTGGAACCAAGGGAACATGGAACAGGTCTGGCTGGGCTGGGCCTCCCAGGGGCATAACAGGGCTGGTTACTCTCCCATTCTTCTTCCTTTAACATGTTTAAAATGTTCCTACAGAAGAAGCAGTGAGTGTTTTTTACAGGCTAGGAAGTTTTGAAGAGTGAGCATTGCATTAACCCACCAGGTGCCAACAGTTCCTCATCTGGAAACAAACAGGCAAAGGAGAGCTCAGCAGCCCCAGGGACACAGCAGGCACAGGGAAAGGAGTCTGGGCACTGTGTGCTCTGAGCCTCAGGGACCTTCCCCAGGAGGATGCAGGGCAGCCCCAAGGCCATCTGGCAGCCCTGGAACAAGGCAGGCACCTCTGAGCCCCTGCATGGCCCCAGCAGAGCCTGTGTGGGAGGGGGTCAGTGCAGGGAGCACCATCAGCTGCCTCTGTGTCCCAGGCTGAGCAGCAGAGCCCAGCAGAGGCAGCCCATGGCAGGGGCAGCACAGCCCCCGTGCTCTGCAGAGCAGCAGCCCCAGCTCGGGGCTCTGGGAGCAGGGCAGGGGCTGCAGCAATGGCTGCTCAGGCCAGCACAGACATGTTCCCCTGGCACAGGCTCTGTGGGCAGCTGGCATGTGCCAGGAGCAGAGCAGGTGCCCCTGGGGTGCAGAGGAGCCCTGGCAAGACGCTGCCCTGTCCCTGGGGCAGCAGCAGCTGCCTGAGGAGCCCCGGGGCCAATTCTCTGCTGCTGTGCTGGGCAGCGGGGCTGGCCCTGGGGCTGCAGGAGCTGCCAGAGCTGAGAATCTGCGGAGAATTCCAGACAGTGGCTGTCCCTGATCTGCAGTGCCTCCAGTTCAGCCTGCAAGAGGTGACTCTGGCTGATCACTCTGCCCCAGCCTCCCCTCACAGTTTCCCCAGAGAAGTCCAATGCTGTTCAAGCCCAGTAGGGTCCCCTGTCACCCGATATTCCCCAGGTCCACCTGAAGCCGGAGCCTCCACCAAGGATGTTCCATAAATCAACCCCCAAAGCCTGACACGGGAAAAGGGGCCAGGGCTGTGTGACCGGGACACAAAGGACATGGATTATCCACGTCACTGGGGCCTGGTTTGTGTTCCCCAGGCAGGAAAGATGTCTGGCAGCTGGAGAAGGGTGAGGGAAGGGCCTCCAAGGTGGGGCTGGAGCCCTTTGGCTGTGAGGAGAGGCTGAGGGAGCTGGGCTTGTCCAGCCCGGAAAAGGGAAGGCTGAGGGGCTCCTCATCTCAGAAAGGACAGGAGGAGTATAAATGAGTCAGGCTGGTTGCAGCATTTCCCCAGATCAAAAGCAGCATGACTTCCCTTTCTCCATCCACCACTGAAAACTTTGCAAATAGGGCATTTTTCAAGCTGTTTTAAGCACACTCTAGCCACAGAATCCTGATACAACACCTTGATTGTTTTTGTTTCTATCACAGAATCATCTTTGTGAAGCAAGAATCAAAGGGTAAGATCTTAGCTACAGAATAGAAATGATACATATAATGATGAAGGTAGAAGCAATGTAGAAAGTTAATTATTAGTAGCTGAACCAGTAGAGCTAAGACAAGAAATGACTTGCATGGCTTTGTTGTGTCAGGATGGGTGGTTGGGATATTGTTAAAGTGAAGAACCATAACTGCACCTGGACCCTGAAACCAGCCAGAACCAGGTTGGGAGCTTGAACTATGGCAAATGGGCCCAAGAACTTAGCAACAAGAGAAAAGTGAAAAGTTGAAGGCGAGGAAGGCTTCCTGACTTCATCATTAGGAGACCACTGACCCATTTCAAACACCCACTGACCCATTTGGAGGAAAGAACTGTGCAAGCATAGAAGGACTTTGAGCTAATTGTAATATGAAGTGGGGCTAGGTGGAGTTAGGTAATGCATATGTATAATGTGTATTGGGTAACTATAAAAACGAGAAAGATTTTTGTGGATAAAAAAAGGCAAGAGCCCTGTGTAATTTGCACATCCCTGTGGGAGATTTCTCCTGGGTGTGCCCAGTGTCATAATAAACATGCCACTTTTTAACTGGTTAGATAATTTTTGCTTCTGCATCAATTTGACGACCGCCACAGGTCTCTTCTGTTTGGCTGTGAGAACAGTCCAGGCTGTGCATTTCTGTGGCCCCGTCGGGACCTTCCTGGAGGGACCTCCGCTCCCCAGCTGCTCATCGTGGGGACAGACAAGACCTGTCTCTAGACTGCAGACAAAACGATACGTTTAGAATTATGTGGGGTAGCCTGTAAGATGTACATGTGGCTAAAAGGCAGTTGATAAGTAGCAGAAGACGTTCTGTGGTCAGCACAAGCCTGTGCAGTTTTGCTTGCAAGCATCAGGAGGTTGTAGTGGCCAGTGAAAGGGTTTGTTATGTCAGGGGACCCATTAGCAGTTCTGGGGGTGAACTGGACAAGTCCTTGTTTATTGCTGCTATTTTTGTTGTTGCTATTTTAATAGCTGTTATTTTGACTGTGTTCTGACTATGTGAGTGACTGTGATTGTAATTGGTGAGATGTACTTAGTATGAGGCAAGAGGGAGCAGGGAGTGGTGTTTTTTTATTTTGGGCGACCAAAACCGCTGGAGAAGGGCAAAGTGATTGGGGTAACCATTTGAAATTGCTGCATGCTGTGTGCTGTGTTGACAAGAGGTGAATACTTTGTCCCTTAATAAAGAGATACCCTTCCCCGCAGTGATTTTGACTCTGGGATTCGGGTTGTGCGTGGGGAGTTCCTGTTTACGGGGGACAGTATTCCCTGTAACACTTGGTGTTCAGAGTTAACCGGTCCCCTGCTGCCGCTGGTCATTGTGTATTTTAGAGTAAGATTGCCACCCTGTGACAAAAGTTATAATTGCAGCGAACTGGTCATTTTGCTCTGTTTCCTGTGTTGTTACTCGGGCTGTGTTGTTGGCTGTGCTGTTGTAGTTTGCTGATCAGAGCAGCTGCTGAAGCTCGAGCCCAAGCTGAAGGGGTCCGGCCATCTAGCCAGGCTATTTCTAGATGGTTTCACCTTGAGCCAGGAGAGTTTTTGAATACAGAAGGGGACTGGACCACTGTAAGTTGAGAGAGTAGTAGAATAGATGGGGTATTTTTGGGAGGAGTATACTCAAGCCAAACTAGTTCTTATTTGGCTTTTGACTGGGAACTACCCTCAGCTGAGAGAGGATGAAAGAACAGTGTAAGTCTGGCAAGACAAATTAAAGGAATTTCCTGCCTGCAGTGGTGTGTTCCTGGCCCTTGGGAATTTAAAATATAAGGGGGTTGTGTTTGTGGACTGTCAGAGTTATATTGTGGTGGTTTGATATGTTAAATCATGGCTAGAAGAATAGAAGGAATGCCCCTCACTCAGTGGTTTGGATTGGATCATTGGGAATTTGTGAATCCAGTGAACTATTGGATAGAAAGAGGAAATTATAAGGTTCATCTGGAAGGAATATATAGAATTTCAGCAGGGAGATTGGTAGCTTTGGACTGGGAACAGCCTGCATAAGACAGTCTGGACATTCAAGAGAGGAGAAGTGGAATAGCTTGCCTATGCTGGTGTTACAAGGCTTTTGGGGCTTCTAGAGGTTGGCAGCCTGTGTGGTTACTTTTATAGTGTAGGACTTGTGGAAAATGTTAGTATTGTTCCTCTGGGAGATGGTAAAGGCTATGCCCTCAGTGTAAATCAAGGCATCCTAACAAGCTGGTTTTTAACTTAAGATTCTAAAGTTTGTGTGTGGAAAATCACATTTAGTACCTGCAACTTGGGCGTGCGTGTGTGAGGGGAAGATTGAGAAAGAACTGTCAGGCTGCATGGAGAGAAATTTGGGTGAAAGCAGGGTAACACAAGAAGAAGGAGATAATGGGTGCTAGTCAAAGCAAGGAGATTTCTAAGGCTAGGCCTTTAGGCTGTGTTTTAACACACTGGAAAGAGTTAGTAGGAGATGGGGACACTGAAAATAAGTGAAGTTTGATCAAATTTTGCATGCAATGATGGCCCCTCTATAAAATGGCAGAAGGTCTCAGATGGTCACCAGCTGGAACTTTAGACTATGAGGTTTTATTGCAGGAGAGGACAGAAATGGAAGGAGGTGACATACGCAGATATGTTTCTCTCTCTCAGGAATCATCCCGAGCGGCAGAGAGATTGCAGCATCAGACCCCGCTCTGATCCTTTGGTATTGGCCCTTAAAAAGGACAGAAAGGCTAATAGAGGGAATCCTAAGCGATGCTGCAGTCTGTGCTCAATAAACCAGCACTGTACCCGTTCTGATAAGGTTTATCAAATAGAGGCACAAGAACAGGAACTAATTGACCTGTACAGACCACCCCCTGAAAAGTCAAAGGAAAAGGAAGATTCAAAGGGATCATTAACTCCTGTCACTACTCCAGCTCCCTCAAGGAAGAAACAAGCTGAGCCATCTCTTCCCTCACTTACCTCTAAATTATATCCCCCATTGCCTAACAGTGATAGTGAAAATAGTGAACATGAGGATTTTTCCCTAAATAGTCCTGTAGCATCCTGGACCAGAAAACAAAAGAAAACATACAAGACCCTTTACAGGAGGCAATAGGACTCAGGGCAGGGAGCGTGGTAGTTAAAGTACTCTTTTCTACTATTGATTTGGAGGCATGGGAAAGAGTAGGGAAGCAAAAATCAAAGGGTTAAAAGCTTAGCTGAGGGATAGAAGTTATACATATAAGGATTAAAGTAGAAGGAGTGAAGAAAGTGGCTGAGCCAGTAGAGCCAAGACAATAAATCACTTGCTTGACTTTGTTGTGTCAGGACAGACAGTTGGGATATTGTTATAGTGAAGAAACCATAACTGCACCTGGACCCCAAAAGCAGCCAGAACCAGGTTGGGAGCTTGAACTATGGCCAAAGGGCCGAAGAACCTGCCAACAAGACAAAGGTGAAAAGTTGAAGGTGAGGAAGACTCCCTGACTTCATCATTAGGAGACCACTGACCCATTTCAAACACCCAACGACCCCTTTGAAGGAAGGAACTGCGCAAGAGTAAAACGACTTTGAGCTAATTGTAATATGAAGCGGGGCTAGGGGGGATTCGGTAATGCATATGTACAGGTGTACTGGGTAATGATATGAATATGTAAGACTTTTGTGGATAAAAGAAGGCAAGAGCCCTGTGTACTTTGCACATCCTTGTGAGAGATTTCTCTCGGGTGTGCCTGCCATTGTAATAAAAATACCACTTTCTAACTTTAACTGGTAAGAGAGATTTCTTTCTGCAACCGTGAGCTCACAGCTCTTGAGCTTCCTGGAAAGTCCTGGAATCTATTAATTCCTGTTCTGCTGAGGATGGATCCTCAGCAGCATGGAGGTTCCCTGATGAATTTTAGTTCTCCAGAGGCTTGCTCAGTCTTCAGCTCTTCAGTTCAGGAATTCATTGACAAAGGCTCATTAAAATTTCCAAACACCCGAACAAGACAAACCCCTGGGAATAATTTCATTTTAAGTCTTAATTCTTCTATAGTTATTTATACAGATTTCAGAAGTGTATTCAGAGAGAATACACTATATTTAAAAAAAAAACAAACAGGGGTTTTATTAATCCTGTTTAGTTTTGTTTTCCTATTTATAGATTGATACCAACAATCTCCAGTTGATATTGATCCTGAGCACCTCCTCATGCAGTCTGAACAGATATGAAAATAAAAGCCCTTTATGTGTGACAATCAATCAGACTCTGTCCCTACCCCCACCCCATCATTTCCCTCATCCACACCCCAGGACTCAGAGCAGCCTGGAGCAAATCTGAGCTTCTTCCACTCCAGCCTCTCCCTGCAGCTTTCAGCTCCTTGGCACCAACTCCCACCTGCTTTTCTTGGAGAAGGAGCTGCCTGAGACACAGAGGGATGTTCATTCATTGTCAGCAAACAAATCAAAGGTAGGCACAGCTCCATAAAACTCAGAAGTCCAGCCCAAGGCGTGCTGGGCAATGGAGCCCCACCCAGAGGTGTCCCCAGGGATCAGGACTGGGGCAAGGGCAGTTCAATCTCTATTGCTGATCTGGATGTGGCCATGGAGAGCATCCTCAGTCAGTGTCCAGGTGAGCCCAAGCTGGCTGGGAGTGTGGCTGTGCTGCAGGGCAGGAAGCTCAGCAGAGGGATCTGCACAGGCTGGAGCCATGGGCCCAGGACAATTGGATGAGGTTCACCAAGGCCAAGGGCCGGCTCCTGCCCTGGGCTCACAACCACCCCAAATCCCTGTCTGTGCCCTGCCCCTGATCCCCACAGCCTGTCCTGTTTCCTTCATCCCTGCATTGCCAGGGACTTTCTGGGACAAGGGAGCTCTGCTGTGGGGATGGAGGAAGGTGCAAGTGCCACCACTGCAGTGGGAACCACAATTCATCAAGTTTGTGTCCTTTGGGGGTCAGGGACTGCTGAGACTCAGAGGCACAGAAAATGTCTCTTAATTGCAAACATAAAAATAACAAAAATGTAAACATGATGCAATTAAAATAACATGCAAAACTCCTCCCTCAGCAATGTGAGATATCCCAGCAGCATCTGACATATCCACCAGTCACAAGGGATTTGTATACAGAACCAATTTTTGAAAAGGATTATTCTGTTGCATGTGCAAATGCAATTAAGGTGTTTTACAAGCATTCTCTGACTGGAGTGCACTTAAAACAGCTTGAAAAATGCCTGATTTGCAAAATTGTCAGTGATGGATGGAGAAGGGGGGAATTGTGTGATTTTGTTGCTGAGGAAATTCTGCAACCAGCCTGACTCATTCTGTCTCCTCTAGTCCGGGCTGGGATGAGGAGCCCCTCAGCCTTCCCTAATCTGGGCTGGACAAGCCCAACTCCTTCAGCCTCTCCTCAGAGCCAAAGGGCTCCAGCCCCTACCTTGGAGGCCCTTCCCTCACTTTGCTCCAGCTGCCAGACATCTTTCCTGCCCTGAGGAACCCAAACTAGGCCACAGTGACCTGGATAATCCACATCCTTGATGTCCTGGTCACACGGCCTTGGCCCCTTGTCCCCGTGTCAGGCTCAGGGGTTGATTTTTGGAACATCCTTGTGGGACGCTCCAGGTGGACCTGGGGATACAAGGGGGAAAGGGGACCCTGCTGGGCATGAACAGCTTTGGACTTCTCTGGGAAAACTGTGAGGGAGGGTTGGGGCAGAGTGATCAACCCAGTGACCTCACACAGCCCCTGTCATTTCACGCAGCCCCCATGATGTCACAGCCAGCTCTGCGATGTCATAGAGAGACAGCCTATGATGTTTTAGTTGCTCGATGACCTCACATAACCCACTCTGTGATGTCATTGCCCACTCTGTGCCCTCATGTTACCAGATTATAAATTACCCACCCCATGTGAGCTGACACAATGCTTGTTCTCCAAATCCTCTGGCCTCTGGAAACCACACAATGCCCGTTGTGTAAGAAGGGGAATAGGAATTCACCAGCCTCAGTATCCTGCCAGCTCAGCCAGGCTGACTGGAATATTGGGGTCCATGACCCCCAGGGAGCACCAGAGAGACCCCCAGGACAGAAGAATGCGTGTGTGAAGAGGAGGGCAAAATACAATAATGATTTTGGGAAAGTGATTTTCATATGTGTGTTTAGGTGGGACAATCAATGAATATGTATGCAAAATACAGAATATAAGCAGAAACTTTCCTGTACTCAGCATGCATGGCTTTGGGAGGAACTGTCCCCGTGTGCATGCAGACAAATAAAGAATGCTGCTTTTTAAGGCTACATTGGTGTTCAGGAGTTAATTCTATTACCGAATTTTTGGTAACACTCCCATTCCCAAGGAAAGCTCTGTCTCATGCTGTTCACAAACAGAGAAGGGTTGGTGTGAGATTTGGTGGTCAGACGCTGCCTGGAGTACAGTGGCCATGAAATAATTGAGTTTTCAATATTCTGTGAAAGAAGGAGGGGCAGTAACAAAACTTCCACACTGCAATTATGTGAGCAGAATTTGGCCTGTTCAGGATGCAGGTACTTATTTTTTCATGGGAACAAGCCCTTAAAACCAGAGGTGTCCAGGAAAGATGGAAACACCTCAAGAAAGTAATCTTAAGGGGAAAGGAGCAGCCTGTGCCATTCTGCAACAAGATGAGCCAGTGAAGAAAATGACTGGCCCAGCTGGGCAAGGAAATTTTGTGGAAACTCAGAGAAAAAAGATCAGGGAAGTCAGGAAGTGTTTAAGGATGTTGTTAAGTCATGCAGAAAGAAAATGAGAGAGGTGAAAGCTCCATTATAACTTAACCAGACCACTTCTGTGAAAATTTTTCCTTTTACAAAAATACAAACGAACTACCAACCAAAAAAAAAAAACTAATAACAAAATGAGGAATAAGGGGAATGTCTACTCTTTATTGGACGGAGTGGGGAATATAGTAACTAAAAAAGAGGGAAAGGCTGAAGTACCTAACACCTTGTTTGTCTCAACTTTCAACATTAAGAAAAGTTTTCCTCAGGACAAGTATTCTCCTGAGCTCGTGGATGTGAACAGGGAGCAGAACAGACCCCCCGTAATCCAGGAGGAGGCAGCTGGGGACCTGCTCAGCTACTCACAATCTCAAAGGTGTCTCTGGGACCAGATGGATCCATCCTAGAGGGATGAGAGAGCTGCTGGATGAACTCCCCAAGCTGCTGTCCATCATTTATCACCAGTCCTGGCTCACCAGGGAGGTCCCAGAGGACTGGAGGTGCCAATGTGAGCCCATCCCCAAGAAGGGCTGGAAGGAGGATCTGGGGAACCCCAGACCTGTCAGCCTGACCTGGGTGCCCAGCAAGGTGATGGAACAGATCACCCTGAGTGCCATCACAGGGCACCTACAGGATGGCTGAGGGATCAGAGCTGGCCAGTGTGGATTTCAATATCTGCATTGATAATCTGGATGAGGGAATTGAGTCTACCACCAGCAAATGTGCAGATGACACCAAGCTGGGTGTGAGTGTTGATCTGCTGGAGGGTAGGAGGGCTCTGCAGAGCGACCTGGACAGGCTGGATCCAGGGCCCAAATCCAGCAAGGTGAGGTTTAACAAGACCAAGCGGTTGATCCTGTACTTTGGCCACAACAACCCCTGCAGTGCTCCAGGCTGGGGACAGAGTGGCTGGACAGTGGCCGGGCACAGAGACCTGGGGGCACTGATGGACAGCAGGCTGGGCACGAGCCAGCAGTGTGCCCAGGTGGCCAAGGAGGCCAATGGACCAATGGCTCCTGGCCTGGATCAGGAATGGTGTGGCCAGCAGGACCAGGGCAGTGATTCTTTCCCTCTGCTCGGCACTGGCTGAGCAGCACCTAAAGTGCTGTGTCCATTTCTGGGCCACCAATTTAGGAAAGACATGGAAGGGCTGGAGCTTGTCCAGAGAATGACAGAAATGCTGGTAAAGGGGTCTGGAACACAAGTCCTGTGAGGAGTGGCTGAGGGAACTGGGGATGTTTATCCTAGAGGAGGCTCAGGGGAGACCTCATCACTCTTTACAACTCCCTGACAGGAGGGTGCAGCCAGGTGAGGGTCAGACTCTGTTCCAAGGAAACAGCCACAGGACGAGAGGACACAGCCATAAACTGTAACTGGGGAGGTTTAGGCTGGACATTAGGAAATATTCCTCACAAAAAAAGGGTTATTTGGCATTGGAATGGGCTGCCCAGTGAGGTGGTGGTGTCACTGCCCTCACTGGAGATATTTAAGGAATAACTGGATGTGTCACTGAGTGCCATGATCAGGGTGACAAGATGCTGTTGGGTCACCATTTGGATCTGATGATCTCAAACATCTGTACAACCTGGGTGATTCTGTGAATATTGTGACACTGCAGGGCCCCAGGGAAGCAAGGTCCCATTGTGACACTGTGGTTCTCAATGGAACCAAGGTCCATTGGTGATTCTGGGTCCTAGTGGAACCACAGAGGCCACAGTGACACAGTGGGTTTGGTTGAACCAAAGGGCCATTGTTATACTGCAGGGACTCATGGAACTAAGGGAACAATTTTGACACCAAATGCCCCCTGGAACTAACGTCCCACTGTGATACTGCAGGGCCTCATGTACTTAGGCACCACAGTGACACTAACGCTGCAGGGTGTCATGGAACCAAGAATCCATTGTGACACTGCAGGATCTTGTGCAACCAGGGGTCCACTGTGGCACCGTGCAAACAAGGAGTCCATTGTGTCACTCTGGAACCTTATGGAATTTGAGGGGCCCTGTAACTCTGGGCTGGTGAAGGGTCTGGAAGAAAAGTCCTATGAGGGGTGGCTGAGGGAGCTGGGAATGTTTATCCTGGAGAAGAGGAGGCTCAGGGGAGACATGGCGGTGTCAGGGCACAAGCTGGACCTGATGATCTCCAAGGTCTTTTCCAGCCTGGCTGATTCTGTGATTCTCTGAAACCACCCCTGAAGCAGTTGCAGGATGAGCCCTGGGCCTCCTCTTCACAAGGTCCAGCAGCCCAGGTCCCTCAGCTTCTCCACACAGGCCCCAAAGCCCATCCTGTAAGCCCTGTAGAGCCTCTCCAGCCCCTCCTCATTGCCCAGAACAGGGAGCCCCACACCCAGACACAGCAGCCCAGATGTGCCCCCCTGGCCTGTGGTGCCTCTGGCATGGGAGCAGCACGAGGCACTGCAGGAGCCTGCAGACAATTCCTGAAGCACTTGTAGGATGATCCTGCTCCCCAAGGGACGTTACCATGGTGCCAACACAGGAACTGAAATGGGGAGTGAGACCAGAGAAGAAAGGGCAAACATGGATTGGAATGAGGAAGAAGTTTGGATTATGAAGGAGGAAAGAAAGCAAAGGGGAAGCAAAGAAAATGCTAAGGGCAGTTTTGGGGTGGCTGCCAGGCAGCCCTGGCTCTGAGCAACATTGTCTGCAGTGGGGCAGGTAACTCACAGCTCATGGGAAAAAACTTTCTGCCTGACTTCAGAGGCCACAACAAACCTGAGTGGTTTCCCTGGTGTCCCCTAGCCCTTGCTGGCCCCAGGGGCTGATGGCATTTGTGCTCACTCAGCTCCATCTCCCCACAGCAGCACCATGGCAGTGCTGACGCCTGCTCTGTGCAATGCAAACAGGGGCTCCTGAGCCAGTACTGCCATGTCTGTGCCTGCAAGGATGGGGCCCCGTGTGAGCTGGGGGAGAGGCCAGGGCTGCAGAGGGGGGATGTTGTTGGCAGGTGCATGAGGATGCTCTGGGACGCTGCCCTGGGGTGTCCAGCGCAGTGGGGATGGATCAGCCCCTGCTCTGCTGCTCCTTGCCAGGGTGTCCCCGTTGCAGGGCCCTTGCAGAGCACCAGCCATGCTGTTTGCCCCCAGCCTGCCCACGGCCAGCCTGGGGCTGCTCACAGGGGTTTTCTCTGCTCAGCATTGGCCTGGCCAAGTGTTCTGGAGAGAACCTGGCCAAGAAGCCTGGAGCCCCCAGGCCCTGCCCTGAGGTGTCAGCGCTGCCCCAGCAGTGCCCATGGCCTGTCCCTGCTGCAGCCCCGGCACTGCCACCCCCAGGGCTGTGCCCAGCCCCGAGAGCACTCAGGCCCTGCAGCAACACAAGGGGCAGGAGGGCAGCGGGGCAGTGGCACGGGAGCAGCACTGGCAACACCAAGTGCTGCTGCTGCTGCTGGGCACAGCTGCTGTGCCAGCACTGATCTGCCCCAGCTCTGCACACAGACATTGCTGCTGCAGCTCCAGAGAAGGGAACAAAATGGGCACCTCCACAGAAAATTCTGCTGGGAGATCCTTTAGTTCATTTTAAGCCACTGAGGGCACAGGTCCTCATTGACACTGTCTGTGGCCACAGCAAAAATGGAGAGGAACTAAATGAGAAAGGGCACAAGGAGTGGCACTTCTTTATGGAATATAATTAAATGCTGAATCAAAGGGAAGAAAAGAGCAATTCAGCCACCAAACCAAAGAAATAGTATCAAAAATTATTTTTATTAGAAGTGACTTGCAGAAACTAGTAAGCAGTTTACTGTTACTTAAACAATCCCATCATCAGTGCCCCCGCTGCAGCCTTGAGCTCCTGGTTCCTCAGGCTGTAGATGAGCGGGTTCAGTGCTGGAGGCACCAGCGCATACAGAAGTGACAGTGCCAGATCAAGGGATGGGGAGGAGATGGAGGGGGGCTTCAAGTTGACAAAAAAGGAGGTACTGATAAACAGGGAGACCACAGCCAGGTGAGGGAGGCAGGTGGAAAAGGCTTTGTGCCGTCCCTGCTCAGAGGGGATCCTCAGCACAGCCCTGAAGATCTGCACATAGGAGAAAACAATGAACACAAAACAACCAAATCCTAAACAGGCACTAACAGCAAGAAGCCCAAGTTCCCTGAGATAGGATTTGGAGCAGGAGAGCTTGAGGATGTGTGGGATTTCGCAGAAGAACTGGCCCAGGGCATTTCCCTGGCACAGGGGCAGGGAAAATGTATTAGCTGTGTGCAGCAGTGAATAGAGAAAGCCGCTGGCCCAGGCAGCTGCTGCCATGTGGGCACAAGCTCTGCTGCCCAGGAGGGTCCCGTAGTGCAGGGGTTTGCAGATGGACACGTAGCGGTCATAGCACATGATGGTCAGGAGGGAAAACTCTGCTGAGATGAAAAACACAAAGAAAAAGAGCTGAATGACACATCCTGCGTAGGAGATGTTCCTGGTGTCCCAGAGGGAATTGTGCATGGCTTTGGGCACAGTGGTGCAGATGGAGCCCAGGTCAGTGAGGGCCAGGTTGAACAGGAAGAAGAACATGGGGCTGTGCAGGTGGTGGCCGCAGGCTACGGCGCTGATGATGAGGCTGTTGGCCAGGAGAGCAGCCAGGAAGAGGCAGAAGTGCAGGAGCTGCAGCTGCTGCGTGTGTGCCAATGGCAGCAGGAGGAAGTGGCTGAGGAAAACTTTTAAAATTTTCTCAATCTGAGCTGAGAGATGAACATGTTTGTGCAGTTTCCCATCCAGGCAATCCAGAGCAGTAGATTAAAAAAGCTGGATTTTCCCTTTTATGCAGTCCCTGGCTTGCTGTGCTGCCTGTATAATCTACTTGAAAATGTTCTGTATTTAAATGTCATCCTGGGAGCAGCCCCGATCAATGCAGCATCCTCACCACACAAGGAGAACACTTCCAAGCCTTATCAGCTGTCTCCTTCCACCCACACCTTGTCTCCCAGTGCTGTGGGCAGCTCCCAGGGCTGGCTGAGAGCTGTCCCTGGCAGGCAGCACAGTCCCTGCCCCAGCATAGCGTCCTGGGCTGCAGGACCCTGCTCTGCAGGACAGCCCTGGGCATCCCTGCATGCTCTACACAAGAGAGAATCAGAGAATGTACTCACAGAGTCTGCAGGCATTGGGATGTTCCAGCTTTAGGAGATCGCTCCAGGAGCTGCAGCTGCATTGTCCTGCAGCCAGAGGCTTCCTGTGTCAAAGTCTGGGAGTGATTCTACACCAGCCACTTCTGAGCATCTTCCCAGCCCTGCATGATTGAAGCTCTCTGTGCCTCTGTGCTGTGCCCAGGGTGGCTGCAGGCAGTGGCCCAGCCCTACTGGGCTGGAAGAAGAGTTGCTCACCAAGAGAAATGTGTTTTTTAAGCTCTTTTTGGTTGCCAGAATCTCGCTCTGTGCCAGGAGGCCTCCCCAGCTCAGCAGCAGAGACACAAGGACTTTAATGAACCTCTCAGGGCTTTGATGCTCTTTACATCAGACTCAGCCCTTGAGAGTGCGTTCAAAATCATCGTAAAAACTCAAAGTGAAATTTAAATTTCAAAGTTTCTTTAACTTTTAATGGGTCCCACTGAGGGACACGACTCAGAAAGTGTCCTCAGGTTCCAGTTAGAGCAGAACACTGGAGGCAGTGATGACAGGTGGGGACAAACAAGGGAAAGGTGTCTCTGATGCTGAGAAACCTGAATGTATTTCAGGAATGCAAAAGGCCAAGGCCTGAGCCCCAGCCCCTGGCAAGGCACATCCTGTCCCTCCCTCATTGCTCAGGGCTCTTCCCGGGCCACTGGGCTCTGGGGATGTGCAATGCCAAGGGCAGGAGCATGGGGCGGCCCCTGCCAGGCTGCTGAGCAGGGACAAGGAGGCAATGAGGCCCCAGCACAGCAAGGCTCACTTGTCCCCTGCTGACCAAGGGCCCAGGGCCAGCAGCCATGGCCCAAGTGCTGCAGGAGTTGGCTCTGGCAGGGCCTTTCAGCTGCTGCCCATGCCTGTGCCCTCTGCAGCCCAGGCTGTCCTACAGTGTCCATGCCCTGTGCCTCTGTCCCTGCAGGCTGTCGTCATCCCCCGGCTGCCCCACCTGGCTGGCCCCTTCCTTTGCTGACAGCTCTGCATCCTGCCTGCCTCTGCCTGGCCACACAAAGCCTTGGCCTTGATACCAAGAGGTTTAATTCAATTTTTACTGGGCCTATGAAATTTTAGCTGAGGAAGAAGGCTTGCAGGGGTTGCTTTCCCAGCAAGGATGATTGGATGAGAATAAGAAGACATCTGGCTTAAGGATGTAGTGGTAGAAAAAGCCAAGACTGAACCTGGGAACTTGGTGTGGGATTTATGGAAATGGGTAAATTGTGATAAACATGTAGTGACTGAATATAAGCAACACCAGTGTGGAATCACATGTCCGTGTAAGCTTAGGTGTTATCCCGCATTGGAACTGAGACCTGAAAATATTAGTGAAAACAAATTAGTTTTAAGGAGTCTTATTCTGATATTTCTGTGATTTGGTTACAGCAGGGTCTCACAGAACCAAGGAGTCAACTGTGAAACTATGGAGCCTCAAGGAACCAAGAGGCCTTTTGACACTGTGGGAGCTCATGGAACCAAAATCCGTTTCAACAGAGTGGGGTTACATGGAACCTATGGTCCCTTGTGACACTGCAGATCCAAGGAGACCATTGTGGCACTGAGAAACCTCATCGAACCAAAAGTCCATTGTGACAGAGAAAGGCCTCATGGACCCAAGGGTCCACTGTGACACTGTGCAGCCACATGGAACCAATTGTCCATTGTTGTACTGCAGATCCAAGGAGGCCATGATGACACTGAGGAACCTCCTGCAACCATGGGGGCATTGTGACACTGCAGAACCTCGCAGAACCAAGGTGACCATGTTATACCACAGAACCTCGTGTAACAAAGGGTCTGTGGTGACACTGCAGAACTGTTGCTGAGAGTGTGAGAGCTCATGGAACCAGAAGTCCATTGTGACCAAACGGCCATTGTGACACTGTGGATCCAAGGAGACCATTGTGACACTGAGGAACCTCATGGAACCAAGAGCCCATTGCTACACTGTGGGGACTCATGAAACCCAAGGTCCATTGAGGCATTGCAGGGCCTCATGGAACAATGGAGACTATTTTGAATCAGAATCACAGAATTTAAGAAGTTGGAAAACTCCTGTCAGATCATAAGTCCAACCTATGACCTAACATCACCTCATCAACTAAACCATGGCTCTGAGTGCCATGTCCAGGCATTTTTAAAATACCTCCAGGGAAGGTGTCTCCACCACCTCCCTGGGCAGAAGATTCCAGTTCCCAATCACTCTTTCAGTGAAAGGGGCATTCTCACACTACAGATCCAAGGAGACCGTTGTAAAACTTTGGGGCATAACGGAGGCAAGGGTCCATTGTGACACAGCTGGGCCTCATGAAATCACAGAGGCCATTTTGACAATTTAAGGCTTTGTGAAATCAAAGGGCCATTTTGGCTCTTCAGGGCCTTATGAAACCAAGGAAACCATAGTGACACTGTGGGGCTCAATGAAACCAGGGGCCATTGTGACACTGAGGGGTCTCATGGAATCCATGGTCTCTTGTGACACTGCAGGGCCTCATGGAATCATGGAGACTATTGTGCCACTTTGCAGCCCCATGGAATCAAGGAACCATTTTGGCGCTATGGATCTCCTCAGGCCAAGGGGCAGTTGTCACACTGTGTGGCACCATTCAACCAAGGAGTCCATTGCAACACTACAGGGCCCCATGGAACTAAGGATTCCTGTAACAGTGTGGGACCCCATGGAACCAAAGCTCCATTGTGACACTGCGGGGCCTCATGGAATCCTGGAGGCCATGATGATACTTTGAGGCCTCATTGAATCAAGGGGCTCTGCAGGGCCTCATGGAACCAAGGAGACACTTCTGCCACTGTGAGTCCCCGTGGAACCAAGGGTCCATTGTGATACTGTCGTGCGGGAAATGCAGGCACAGAGAGCTCTCAGGGCCTTGTGCATACAGGATCACAGACAGAGATGGGAACAAGGTTTGACCTAAGACCTTGGAGAAGGCTTAGAGTATTAGAGCATTAAAGTGAAACAGACATGAAACAAGAATACAAGTTGGTAGTTTAAATAAAAATATATTTTAAGCAAAAATATATATTACGTAAGCAAAACAATATATTAAATAGGATAGTAAAAAATTTTAAAGTTTAGCAGTAGAACCTGTCCTAAAGTTAGTTAGAAGTTTATGATGTATCAATGCAAGTTTGTGAGTGTTATATGGTTGGTTGAAAAATGATGCATTTCTGCAAAGCCATGAGAAGCAAAGCAATTAATGATTGGCGTAAAAGGAGGCTAGTATTTGAGGAAGAATTTGATTGGCTAAAAAGCTAAAATAAAACATTGTAACTAAGAATTAGGCGGCTTCTAATATTATGGCGTTGGAGCTAACAGCTTTAATGTCTCCCCGTTCTATGAGACTGATGCAATAAAGCAATAAACCATCTTTTGCAATGTCTCCCAGTTGCCCCATCTCTTATATAATATTAATGTCCCAATAGAGATTTAAGGGCATGACATTTACCCTATTGAAATCAATGGGGATATAACGACAACAAGTCTACCTTAATAAAATCAATAGAAATTTAGGGACACAAGGTTTACCCCATCTAAGTCAATTTGGATCTATGGTCACCAGTTCTACCCTGTTGAAGTCAAAGGGATTTAGGGACACCAGCTCTATCCTTTAACGTCAGCAGGGATTTTGCAGACATTTGGTGCTAAATGGGGAAATGTGGGAAAATTTGGGGGAGATCTTGGGCTGAATTCTGGGAATTTCTGCTCCAGGATCATGGTGCTGATGCTCTGGAAGCCTGGATGAATTCCTGGAAGCCAATTCCTAATCCATGATCCCACAGCTGCAGATCATGCTGGAGCTATGCCTCCAGGTAAGCCAAAAATCTCTGATTTCAGCCCAGAATCTGGGAATTCTGAGCCCAAAATTGTGATTTTTACCACCAAAAATTTTGGGACATCAGACCTACCCACTGAAGTCAATGTGGATTTAGTGACATCAGGTCTACCCATCAATAGAGCTTGATGGGGAAGGGTTACTGGTTAAACTGGGAGCACTGGGAGGGCTAAGGGGAAGCACTGGGGGAGGAGCTGGAACGACTGGAGGAGGAACTGGAAGCACTGGAGAAGAGGAAAGGGGCAAACTGGGCAAACTGGGAATCTACTGGGTGAACTGGGAGAACTAGGAGGGCAAATTAGTCAAACTGGGAGCTACTCTGGGAGCACTGGGTCATGATTGGCTCCACTGGGAAGGATTAGTGGAGATAAATTTGAATTAACAGAACACCAGGTCTCCCCCATTGAAATCAATAGGGATTGAGGGATATCAGGT
The DNA here is from genome assembly GCA_030060385.1 of Muscicapa striata striata. Classification (NCBI taxonomy): domain Eukaryota; kingdom Metazoa; phylum Chordata; class Aves; order Passeriformes; family Muscicapidae; genus Muscicapa; species Muscicapa striata. The sequence continues at coordinate 24,009 of JAREIS010001013.1, forward strand.
CTAGCATTAAAGTCAAAAGGGATTTTTAAGGACATCAGGTCTACCCTGTCAAAATAATGAGGATTTAGGGACACCAACTTTGGGGGACTGTAGTAATACTGAACAACTTTAGGCCACAGTGGACATGTCTAAACAAATCCAGGCCTTGCTCTGTATTGTGTGCACCAGCCAAACTATATTTAGCTGCTTTTCTCCATGTTTTGCTGCCTAGTTATTTTTCTGCATATTTTACTGTTCTTTCACACACTTAGCTGTTTTCTGTATATTTCTTAGTTTAATCCAGTGTTTATAACAGGTGCACTGTATGAGCCATTTTGAGGTGTTTTTCAACAACTTGTTGAGACCCTTCAAGGCTACTGAAACATAAACTGTGCTAAATCAGGAGAGAGGGAGTTGAAAAACAGAATGCTGAGATTAGAAAACCCAAGATAAAGGTGGGCAGTGAAGCTTTTGACAATCACCAATCATTGCCTCTAGGGGGCTCCAGCAGGGCGCATGAACATCATAGAACTACCAATCAAGACATGCATGATCGCATAGATAGTAGTTTTAGAATATACAACTAGGGCTAAAAAGTAAACAGTAAATCGGCCTCTGCGTAATCATATTGGTTTGCTGTCCAGAAGTCCTGTTTCTCCCACAGGGGACCCCAGGGTTTTTGGTAGATTCAAGTGTCCAAGAGGTACTCAGGTGCACCCAGGTGATTTCTGGGGGTACACAGGTGTACCCAGGTGATTTTGGGGATATCCAGGTGATGTTTGGAGCACCCAAGCATCCTGTCTCACCTTGACGGGCTGGGAGAAGATGATGGCCACTGTTTCATCCTCATGGTTGACATGCACACAGATGACCCTCAGCAGTGGAGGGGGGGGGCTGTCGGAGGACACCCCAACATTCAGGAGTAGCCCAAAACTCCAGGTGACGGCCGCAGGGGTGGGAGGGAGCCCAGAGTTACCTTGGGAGAGGATGCAGTGCACGTACACCCAGGCTCTTTGATCTGTGGGGTCAGTGAAGGCGGCATTCTGCACCAGGTCCAGCTCTGAGGGGGGCACACAGGGCACCCCAAAATCTCAGGGGAGCAGCGGGGTCACCCAAATTGATTCATGACAAAACTTTATAACCCACAAAGTAAGTTATAGGTATTTATTTTATTCAGCACTAAGGTGCATGGGGGATGTCTCCTCTAAAAACATGCACACCTTTGGTGACTTGTGCCTCTTTTTTTATTCTCTACAAACTAGGATTGCACAATGCGCCTAACACATATTCATTTCCTAGCCCTGCCTGTCCCTGCTTCGTATTAAAATTAGCTCCACACCTCTTTGTGACTGCGCACTGCTCCTTGTTGGTCGCTCTGGTGGTCATCTGGGGTCTTTGGGATGATGTAAACAGTCTTCCTCTCAGATGAACTTTTCACCTCGCCTTCTTTGCATGCGCGTATTAGACTTTGGTCACTTTCCAGACCTTGATATTGGTTTTCGCTGGCTTGGGGTCTAAGGAATCCCCCTTACCTGGAAGGGGCCTCGCTCTTCCATCCTGTTTGTGCATTCTTGGCCCTCTATCTTATCTTGTAGCCTTGCTCTGTGCTCCTGTTTTTGCAAAGACAGCAAATGATAAGCACTCATAGAGTCTTGTCACCCCCTGTAAGAGTCGGTCTGAAGTTTCTCTGATCTCCCTCACGACCATCATCAGAAACTGAGACCCCAGGGCCCCACAACTCACTCTGGACCTGAGTTCTGGCCTGGCCGAGGTGGATGCTTGCCCAGGACTGTTTGTAGGTGTGCTTGGTGCTTGCCATGGTGCACTGCTCTTGAGCAAGGTACTGGTTCTAGCGCCCTGTTCCTGCACCTGTTTTTTGAGCGACGATCTCCACATACAAGAGTCCATAAATCTCTCCACCTTTTGGCCAGAGGCCACTTGCTTTGGAAAAGAACGAAAAAAAGTGACTTCCTTAAAGAAACTTTGAGATCTCTTTCTCCCCAACGGATTGAAGATGTGTCCATAGGCTGAAGACCACGAGGATGCATCCCATCTGTTGGTAGCTATATCCCTATTCTCTCTCTCTCTCTCTCCCCCCCACTTTTTACTTCGTTTCCTTTACCTCTTTCTCTCTCGCTTGCTGCTGAATAAAACTTGAGTCTCTCTGCTTTTTGTCTTCTGCACCCTAAGGATGAACAAACCATCATGACTCCCGCTCGAGTTGAGTGGATTGTGACACCTCCCTTCTAGTTAAAGAATCGTCCTGTGTTTTTAACCTTAACTCTTTAATTTTAATTCTCCCTGTTTCAGTGCCACAATGGCTCCTTGGTTCTACCAGGCCCCACAGCTTCATCCTTGACCATTGGTTCCATGGGGGTCCTGAGTCTCACCATGGTTCCCCAGAATCCATGAGGCACAAAAGTGACAATGGTCTCTTTGGTTCCATGAGGTTCTGCAGTATCTCCATGGTGTCTTTGGATCTGCTGCCATCCTTGTCACAACTGACGCATGGTTCCATGAGGTTCTGCAGTGTCACCGTAGGGTCCTTGGACCTGCATTGTCACAACTGACCCATGCTTCCATGAGGTTCCCCAGTGCCATCATGGTCACTGTCAGAGGCTGGATGAGATCAATGTCCCAGACACCTCAGGATGAGCTGTCAATCAGTCACACAGTGGGCTGGTGCTGACCCAGGAGCCCTGATTGCCCCAGCAATCACAAGTCCAGCCTGGGGAGAGATTCATGAAGGCCCAGGGGCTTAAAACATAGAGCACAGGCTCAGTCCATGATCCGTACCCTGCCTTCTCCTGGGCTCTGTGTCACACCAAAGGAAATGCTCCACACCCAGCCCTGGAGCCCCATCCCAGCTCTTGAGTGACCAAATGACCGAAAGTCCCACCTGGGAGAATGATCCAGAAAGACTAAAAAGAATTTAAGGCTGACCACTAGGCAAGCACATATCTTGACCCTACCTCCTCTTGGAATTTCTATCTGAACGTCACTGGAATCCAGGAGTTGGTAGTCGTGTGTGCATGCATCTTTTTTGTCTTTCTCTCTGTGTCTTCTATTTCTTCTGTTCCTGTCGCATGATAAATGTGATTTGTGCTAACTAAATTGTAACTATATTAAGAAAATTGTTGCTTCATATCAATAGAAAATTGTATTCAATTGTTACAAAAAAAAAAAAAAAAAAAAAAAGAAAAAAGAAAATAGTTAAACAAAGCAGATTAAATCCTCCAGATGTTCTGTGGGAGTATTAGAAGAAGAACGTAGGTTTGATAACAGCAGCTAGAAATGAAAATTTTTGACCTTGGAATGGGCCAAATTGAGATGATTCCAGGCATTGGACACTGAAATAAGGTTTGTTGTGGGAACATATGCTTAGTTACATAACCCAAAGCTTAGTGCTCTCGCTCTACCTGCAAGGTCACTCAGCAAACACAAGGAAGACCCAGAGCATTCATTGGAAATAAGACCCCAGAAAGGATGAGACACCCCTAACTACTGGTAGAGCATGCCAAGGTAGCATAGTGGCATAGATTTTAGGAATAGAAATTAGGAGGAGCTTTCCAGAACATTCTGTATTAATATGTATTAACCTACAGTATGTAAGTAGGATTTTTATTTTGATTGCTTTGGTATGGGAGGAAGGGTGAGCCCCTACCTGTACCCTCAGTCGGTGTACCCCTGGTCAGTTTTGCTTATGCTTTATTCAAACTTCAATTATACTAAATTACTCACTGTCAAATTTTGTATACACTCAAATGTATGTATTTGATATACTTTGATTGTATCCATTTATATACAATTGCTGCTATTAAAAAAATTGCTGCTAAATTTAACCTTGTTGTTTGCTTAATTGGACAAATAGAACATCATTCATAACAGTCCTCTTCCAAATTTTGAGTAACTTGGTGGAGGGGGATTGCTAGGCAGGGCCATTGGCTGCTGAGATCCTGTCTGCTTCCCCCTCCCCCCAGAGTGGCCAGACTGGCCCCTGGTGTGGCTGGAATGCTGCCCCTGATGAGTTTTTCCAGAAACCACTGGGCAAGGGGGACAGGGAGCCATCGGCCCGTGGGTACTGCCTCTGAGTTCTAGCCTGGCTGTTGAGATCCTGGCCCCCCTCCCAGAGCAGCCCCTGCCATTCTGGCCTGGGCCCCTGCTATCCTGGCCCAGGCCCCCAGCACAGCCACCAAAAAAGTTTCCATAGTAAAATAGCTCTGGGCAGTGGCCCAGGAGAGATCACTTGACCATCTGCAGGCCTGGGCAATATATCAACTCTTTCACTGCCCAGAATGTGACTTGCAGACACTTTGTTCTCTCTCCTGAGTGAAAGAAGAGGACCAAGATAGGCACAGAAACAGCATGAAAACATCGAGGTCAGATAAAAGGAAGAATCAGGTCTCAAATGACAGAAGGAGGTGAGTCGTGGGCCGAAATTTCCCTTTTTTTAAGCTGTGGAGAAGAGACTCTTGTTTCCCTGTAACTCATAGAAAATGCATTATGGCGTGGATGAAATGTTATAACTGTAGACATGAGCAGAGGCATTTGTGCTAAAGAAAGCAAATGTTAAATGGCTTCGATTCCATGAGAAGTTTGAATAGAGAGGAGAAAGATGAAGATCCCTCCTGTCCCACAGGGAAGAGAAGAAGAAAGAACTCTGTTTTCAAAGATGAACAGAGCTTTTGTTTTATCTGTTATAATCTTTTAAGCGTGCCCCATAAGTTGATATGGTCCTCACAATTAGTTTTGGGATAACTGTAAGTCAAGGAAGGGATTTCTACACAGTGATCCCATTTACAATCTCCTGAATGGCTGATTCACTGTGACACAGAGGCCAGGAGAAAACTTTTCTTGTGGAGAAATCTCCATAGATTGAAGTTCTCCTCACCCAAGGAAATTAGTGAATAGCTATTTTTAGAGATGGTAAAGTGACTGATCTGTTTCTGTATGTTATCAGTATGAAAGAAAAGAAGTTGTGGGGGGAAGAGTAGCGTTCTGAAAGTTTTATTCTGAGGTGGTTTCTTTCTCGTACTTTCCTTGTACCCTTTAAAGTTTGAGCCTGATTTGCCTTCCTCCTAATCCTATCTCACAGCAGTAAATGAGTAAATAATTCTAGTGGATGCATTGGCAATCTGGCCAAGGCTAAATCCACGACAAACTTAAAATTGAACTCTTCTTTCTTGAGCTCTTCAGTTTGGGAATTCAGTGACAAAGGCTCATAAACATTTCTTCAAAACACTCAAACTATAAATGCCCCCGGGAATAACTTAAATTTTCAATTCTTTTGTGGTTAATTAGGTAGATTTCAGAAGTGCATTCAAAGTGAATATACAACATATTATACTGAAAGCATTGCAGAGAGTAATGTTTTGTCCTCATAAGTTTTCTTTTGTATATTTATAGATTGATACCAGCAATGTCCAATTGATATTGACCCCCTGCACCTTCTCATGCAGTCTGAATAAATATGAAAATCAAGACCCTTCATGGTTGACAATAAATCACACTTTGTCTCCACACCCATCCCCACCATTTCCGTCATCCAACCTTTGGGACTCCAATGGATAAGGAATGTTGTGGCTAGCAGGACCTCCTCTTTGTCCCCACCTGTCATCTCTGCCTCCAGTTCTCTGCTCTGATTGAGGCTTGGGGACACTTTCTCACTCGTGTTCCTCCCTGGGATACATTAAAACTTGAAGAAACTTTGGAGTTTGATTCTCACTTGGAGTTCTTGGGAGGTTTCCTAACAAACCACTGCTGTGCCTTGATTTCCCTCTGGTCTTGTACAATTCATTTGGAAGATTTCCTATGATAGTTATGAAGAAATATTTCAAAGAGCTTCTTAGAAATACAGATTCCCATTGTAAAGGATGTATTTTATTCCTGTTCTCTTTGGAGCAGAGGTGACTGCAGCATTCAGTGACAGATATTGATCCAGGGTCTCTCCTCAGGTCTGGCCTGCTCAGAGAAGCTGTGCCTTGAGGTCTGACCCAGTGTGGACAGCCTTGCTCCACATTCCCCAACCCCATCCTGTCCATCCTTTCCATTCCCCCATTCACCTGGGGCCTGCTTTGCTTGCCGAGCTAGTTGCACTCAGGGAAATAGAAGTATTCCTTTTTATTCCTTAAAACAATCTAAAACTCTCAATTTTCCCCAGTGTAAACAGACACATCCCTCAGGTGTGTGACAGCCAAAGGTGCCACCAAGGAGGTTCAGTGCCAAGGATCAGTGCTTTGGGGGTGGTGCTTGGAGTCAGCGCCATCTTTCCTTTCTGCCTCTAACTCCCATCATGCCCTGCGGCCTGATGGAGCCCCATTGCAGACGGGATTACAATGCCCGTCATGCCCTGCGCTCCACAGAACCCCCAGTATCCCCCTAATATGTCACATAAATGTCCCCCAGAACCTCCAGGATCCCTTAGTGCCCCTTCAGCGCCCATTCAGGAACACTTCAAAATGTCTCTAAATCCCCTGAATGCTCCCAACCCCACAGATGCCCGTTACAGCCACTTCTGGGAATTCATCTCCTGCCATCCACCGCGAGCTCAAAGCACCTCATAACCCAGTCAGTCGCCTAAAATTCCTGCTGTGCCCCGTGCCCTAAAGAGCCCAGTTAGAGGTCCCCAAGATCCCTCCAAGCTGTCCTGAACTGTATATGTTCCCCCCTGAGGACCTCAAATCGCCGTTCAGAGGCAAAAGTGTCCCAGAAGTGCCCTCCCAGTTCCCAAAGTCTCAGCAAGATGCACTTCCGGGACTTCAGGACCCATCATGCTCCACGGTTCCAGTAAAACGCCATTCCAGCTGAGACTTCATCCCCCATCATGCCCCGCGCCTCCCAGAGAGACACTGCAGCTGCGCCTAGGGGTCCCATGATGCTCCACAGCCCCTTTAAACCGTACAATACCTGTGCCTACATCTCCCATCATCCCCCGCGCCCCACAGAGCCCCGTTAGAGCCCACCAAGTGCCCGCCTGGACCCTGAACAGTCCCAGATTCCCCTCCCTGACCTCCAAGGGCACCCCTGGACCCCCAAGTGCCACTCCGAAGCCCAGACTTCCTGGTAAATTCATTCAGCAGGCCCAAAACTGCTCCGAATGTGTGCCAGAAATGTCGCCCTGGACCCTGAAGTTCCCACCTTGACCCTCTCTGAGAACAAGTTGATAATAAAGATGATAAAATGATTAAAAATATTACGAATTATCTTAAAGAGGGAGAAATCAATAATCAATGGAGCTTAATTAATAATTAAGGGAATTGTGTTACTTAGAAACAATGACCAATAATTTATTTGGTTGCTAATATTGTAAAGATTATTAATATAATTATAAAAATCAGGTTTAAATGTATAGAATAGTTATATTATATCTCAGAAAAATACCGTTTTGTTACTTAATAACATTTTTTTAATCAAGAGAAATTTATGAGGTTTTTTTATCTTTTTGTTTGTCATTCCCAGGTGGGAGATTTCATGAGTTGGTGAGGTTAGAGGTGAGGAGCAGGTTGTCCAAACTGGGTCAGCCCGAAAGTGGCTCAATCTTCCCTGTTCCCAGACCTTCTAAGGAGGCATTCAGCATCAAGATCACCTGCAGAATGCTTCTATCAGTTTCCCTCTGAAATGAAAAATAAAAAAACATCCCCTTGAGGAAAAGGAAGTCATGAGATGCACTTTGAAATCTTCCTCCTTAATGGAACTCCAGACTGATTCCAAGCAGCTGCACAAGCCTTGAAGACTTGATGACAATTGAAAGAAGACAAAGAACTCATGCTGGCTTTCTTTATTATAATGACCACCAGGGTGGATTGGGGCTGAGTCCAGGACCATCAGGCACTGAGAGAAATTTGAAAAAGCTGCTCAAGCAGTCAGAAGCAAAACTCCAAGTCCCTTGGAGCATCACTGGCCCCACTGAGGCCAGGCACTGCCAAAGGCTCCCCAGGGACTGGTGAGAGCAGATCCTTGAGGCCAGGATTGCAGGAGCCAAAGGCTGTGAGCAGGGAACTGCAATGCTGAGCAAGGCCTGGGCTGGTTGGAGGCAGCAGAAAGGCCATGGGCTGAGCCCAGGCCTGGCACAGCAGGGCCTGTCCCTCCCGGGTGGCTGGGGGCTGTTCCTGGGGCAGTGGGATGTGAGGGGCAGCAAGGACAAATGGCATCAACCTGTGTGATTTCCACATGCTCATGGAAACAAGAGGCCATTGTGAGCCTGTGGGGCTGTATCACCCCAGAACATTGAAATGCTGGGGGTGACCAAAGATTCCTTTACTCAAGTTTGGTGCAGCAGGTGAAACACCAACCAGATATTCTCAAGAGGTAAAAATTACACCAAGATGTTACTGGCAAAGTATAGAAAATCAAATAATTTTGGAAAAGACTTTAATACAACATCCAATGCAACATAAAACACTTATCCGGAAGTTCATTAACTTAGCCTATTTAACCTAGAAACCTTTAAACACTTAATTTGTTGAGGTACCCAAAACTGTTCCATATAAACAGCATTAGAAGGAGAGGAAAGAGAGAGAGACAGAAAGACAGAAGCTCTATAGAAAGACACGCATATGGCTACCAGCTCCTCGGGTTCCAGTGTGGGTGAGACACAGAGCCCAGGAGAAGGCAGGGTACAGACCATGGGCTGAGCGCCTGCTCCATGTTTTGAGCCCCTGGGCCTTTGTGGGCCTCCCCCCAGGTGGGACTTGTGATTCCTCAGGCAATCAGAGCCTGGGTCAGCACCAGCCCACTGTGTGACTGATTGACAGCCCATCCCGAGGTGTCTGGGACATTGATCTCATCCAGCCTCTAACAGTGACCATGGTGACACTGCGGAACCTCATGGAACCATGGATCAGTTGTGACAATGCAGGTTCTGGGACACCATGGAGGCACTATGGAACCTCATGGCACCAAAGAGACCATTGTGGCACTCTGGTGCCTCATGGAATCAGGAGGACTGTTGTGAAACTCAGGACCCTTATGGAACCAATGGTAGGGATGAAGCTGTGGGGCCTGTAGAACCGAGGAGCAGAGAATCATTGTCACAAGAACCATTGTGACACAGCGGGGCCACATGGAGCCCAGGGGCCATGGTGACACTGCCAGACCTTATGGAAGCAAGAGGCCTTTGTGACGCTACAGAAGCAAGGAGAATCTTGTGACAAAATTGGGATTCCTTCTGCAAATTTCCTTATATGCAAAGATTGTTTCCAGATGAAATCTGCTAGGACAAAGAGATCTCACTGGTTTGGCCACTCAGGGGCCACCTCTCATCTGTCTTTGAAACGCTGGGACCATGTGCTTTTCTTTGCTATGGAAAAGAAACCCTTTCACGTCCAGATGTTCAAGGCCAAAATTGGGAATCCATCCCCGAATTCCCTATATCCACATGAAAACTGCCATAACTGACAATCTGGCTGTGCTTTACTTCCTGGGGGCTGGCTCTCATCTGCCTTTGAAACACTGGGGCTCTGTGCTTTCCTTCCTAATGAAAAGAACTCTCCTTCCTGGTCAGGTGCCCATAGCCAAAACTGAGATTCTACCTCCAAAATTCCCTGTATCCAAGGATTGTTCCCAAGGGAAAGCTGCCAGCACTGAGAGGTCTGGCTGCCCTTGGCCTCCTGGGGACTGCCTCTCACCTGCTTCTGGAACACTCAAACTCAGTGCTTTCCTCCCAATGGAAAGGAACTGTCCCTCTCATCAAGGCGCCCATGGTTGAAACTGGGATTCTGCCTCCCAAATTCTGTGTGTCCAAGGATTCCTGCCAGGACAAACAAGTCTGGCTGGCTTGGCCTCCTAGGAGCCACTTCTTTCCTCTTCGGCCTTTGAAACTCTTGGACTCTGTGCTTTTCTTCCAATGGGAAAGAATCATCCTTCTCCTCTAGATGTTAATGCCTGAAATTGGGATTCTGCCTCTAAAATTCCATATATCTGGAGATTGCTCACAGACAAAATGTGCCAATACAATCTAGTCTGGCTGGCCTTGGTAGCTGGTGACTGCCCCTCATGTGCCCCTGCAACACTAGGGCTCAGTTGTTTCCTTCTTATGGAGACCATTGTGACACTGTGAGGACCTCATGGAACCAAGGGAACATGGAACAGGTCTGGCTGGGCTGGGCCTCCCAGGGGCATAACAGGGCTGGTTACTCTCCCATTCTTCTCCCTTTAACATGCTTAACATGTTCCTACAGAAGAAGCAGTGAGCGTTTTTTATAGGCTTGGGAGTTTTGAAGAGTGAGCATTGCATTAACCCACCAGGTGCCAACAGTTCCTCATCTGGAAACAAACAGGCAAAGGAGAGCTCAGCAGCCCCAAGGAACACAGCAGGCACAGGGAAAGGAGTCTGGGCACTGACTGCTCTGAGCCTCAGAGACCTTCCCCAGGAGGATGCAGGGCAGCCCCAAGGCCATCTGGCAGCCCTGGAACAAGGCAGGCACCTCTGAGCCCCTGCATGGCCCCAGCAGAGCCTGTGTGGGAGGGGGTCAGTGCAGGGAGCACCATCAGCTGCCTCTGTGTCTCAGGCTGAGCAGCAGAGCCCAGCAGAGGCAGCCCAGGGCTGGGGCAGCACAGCCCCCGTGCTCTGCAGAGCAGCAGCCCCAGCTCGGGGCTCTGGGAGCAGGGCAGGGGCTGCAGCAATGGCTGCTCAGGCCAGAACAGACATGTTCCCCTGGCACAGGCTCTGTGGGCAGCTTGCATGTGCCAGGAGAAGAGCAGGAGCCCCTGGGGTGCAGAGGAGCCCTGGCAAGAGGCTGGGCAATGGGGCTGGCCCTGGGGCTGCAAGAGCTGCCAGAGCTGAGCATCTGCTGAGCATCTGCTGAGAGTGGCTCTCCCTGACCTGCAGTGCCTCCAGTTCAGCCTGCAGGAGGTGACCCTGACTGCTCACACTGCCCCAGCCTCCCCTCACAGTTTCCTCATAGAAGTCGAAAGCTGTTCATGCCCAGCAGGGTCCCCTGTTCCCCTGGGTTCGCCCCATTCCACCTGGGCCACAAGGATGTTCCACAGATCAACCCCCTGAGCCTGACAGGGGGCAAGAGGCCAGGGCTGTGTGACCAGGACACCAAGCATGTGAATCATCCAGGTTACTGGGGCCTGGTTTGGGTTCCCCAGGGCAGGAAAGATGTCTGGCAG
>JAREIS010001014.1:0-31458 GCA_030060385.1 Muscicapa striata striata
GTGACACAGGAAAAAGGAGACCATATTGACACTGACGGGCATATAGAACCAAACATCCATTGTGACACTAAAGAACCTCACAGAACCAAGAGTCCATGGCCACACAACAGGGCCTTGTAGAACCAAGGGAGTCCAAAGGCCTAAAATTATTCTTGAGTGGTTCTGCCTTGGGAACAGAAACTTCCTTGGTGGCAGCTTGGGCTTGGCACATGCTAAGGAAGGTGTCTGTTTGTAATGGGGAAACTCACGAGTTTTAGATTGCTTCAGAAAAAGAAAAGGAAGAAAGCCCATGTTTGCCTGAGTGCAGTCAGTTCTCCAACCAAAGCAGGTCCCAGGTTAGTGAGGACAGACAGGATGGGGTTGGGGAATGTGGAGCAAGGCTGTCCACACTGGGTCAGACCTCAAAGCACAGCTTCTCTGAGCAGGCCAGACCTCCTCAGGAGACACCCTGGATCAATATCAATCACAGAACCCTGCAATCATCTCTGGTCTAAAGAGAAGAAGTAATAAAATACATGCTTTAAAATAGAAACATTTATTTCTAAGAAGCTCTTTGAAATATTTCTCCATAACTGTAGGAAAAACTTCCTAATGAACTGCACCAGACCAGAGGGAAATCAAGGCAGAGCCATGGTTTTGTCAGGATTTACTTGATCCCAATGAGCCCCATGGTGCATTTGGTGTTGAGTCCTTGAACCTCAGGGCCTGAGAGGAGTCCAAGTCAGAAGAAAAACCCAAAATGAGATCCATCCCCAACACAGGCTCCTCATGGACTCCTTAGGAGGAGAGAATTGGAGGCCATGATTGAGCAAAAACATCTCAGAGAGTCAGAGAGGAAAGGAAAAAGGAAAGTACCTTAAAAACTGAAGTACCTTGAAGCAGTTGAGCCTCATTGAGTGTTGTTACTGAGAAAGGTTCTCAAGAGACTAATTAAAGCAGATAATTGGAGGCCATGATTGCACAAAGCTCTCAGACACTCCAACACAAAAGCAAAATCCCAAAGTCCTTGGAAAAACCTGCAGTCCCTGGGAGCATGAAGGAGCCCCCAGGGCCATTCCTGACCAAGGCTCCCCAGGGACTGGTCCCAGCACATCCCTGAGGCCACTGGGATGTGGGCAGATGCTGAGGGCAGGACAAGGGGTGACAGTGCCCAGCCTTGCTGGGGCTGTGCCAGGAGGCCCCAGTGCCTCAGGACAAGATGTCTTCTCACAGCCCTTGTTGGCACAGACCTTACTGTGCCCCAGGACACCAAGGCTTGGCTTCTCTTTGTCCCCACCTTTGATCTCTGCCTCCATTTCTCTGCTCTGATTGAGGCTTGGACACACTTTCTCACTTGTGTTTCTCAGTGGGACCCATTAAATCTTCAAGAAACTTTGGAGTTTGATTCTCACTTGGAGTTCTTGAGAGGTTTCCTAACAAACCATGGCTCTGCCTTGATTTCCCTCTGGTCTGCTGCAGTTCATCAGGAAGTTTTTCAACTCTACATTATGGAGAAATATGTCAAAGAGCCTCTAAGAAGTACGCATTCCTATGTTAAAGACTATTTTTTACTGCTGATCTCTTTGAAGAGAGGTTATTGCAGCATTCTGTGGTTGATATTGATCCAGGGTCTCTCCTCAGGAGGTTTGGCCTGCTCAGAGAATCTGTGCCTTGAGGTCTGACCCTGTGTGGGCAGCCTTGCTCCACATTGCTCAACCTCATCCTGTCTGTCCTCACTCACTGGGACCTGATTAGGTTGGAGAACTGGCTGCATTGAGAAAAAGAGATGTTTCTCCTTTTTTAAAATTTTTATTTTTGAAGCACTCTAAAACTCCTGAGTTTCCCCATTACAAACAGACATACTCCTCAGGTGTGTGCCAACCCAAGATGCCACCAGAAACACTGCAGAGCTGCTCTGGGCCAGTTTAGAGGGTGGATCATCACCCCAACCTACACTGGGCCACTGCCAGGGGCTGTGGCCATGGACACTGCACTGATCCCACTGCTGGGTTTGGGTGCCACTGCAACCGTGAGAGGTTCAAGTTTCCTTGGAAACACTGGGGAGGACTGGGAAATACTGGGAACCGAGGGAACCCTGTGGAAGACACTGGGGCATAGTGGGAGTGATACTGGAGTGGTCTGGGACATACTGCGAAAGAGTGGGAACTCTGTGGGAGACACTGGGATATGCTGGGTGTGATACTGGGGAGGACTGGGACAACCTGGAAACACGGAGAATGCTGGTGGGGAAGTCTGGGTGGACTGGGATGGACTGTGGGGGTGCACAGAGACACGGCACATTGGGACATACTGGGATATACTGGGAGTGATACTGAACAATACTGGGGCAAACTGGGGATACTGTGAGTGAAACTGGGGGATACTGGGACAAACTGGGAACACTGTGGGGAAGACTGGGGGACATTGGGGTGTACTATGGATGACACTGGAAGAAACTGGAAGGGAATAGGAATGAACTCAGGTTTATTGGGAGGGACTGGGGTGTACTCAGAGGGCCGGTAGGGGCACTAGGTTTGCGCTGGGCTGCATTGGGGATGAACTGGTCTTTACTGGGAGGGCCTGGAGGGGCACTGGGAATGTATTGGGTTGTACTGGGGAATAACTGAGGTGGCCTGGGAGGGACTGGAGGGGTTGAATGGGCTGCTCCTGCCTCCGCCCATCGCTGCCCACAACTAATCAGAGCCCGGGATCGGGGATGCAGGGGCGGTGCCTGAGGTCGGCGCCATCTTTTCTTTTTGCCTACAACTCCCATCATGCCCCACAGCCCCATTTAGCCCCATTGGATCTCGGACTACAACACCCGTCATGCCCCGTGCCCCATAGAACCCCTGGTATCCGCCTTCCACATGTCCCATAAATGTCCCCCAGACCATCCAGGATTCATAAGTGCCCCCTCAGCGCCCATTTGGGACCACCTCAAAAGAGTCCGCACGTCCTCTGAATACTCCAAACCTCATGGATGCCCATTACAGCCACTTCTGGGAATTCATCTCCTCTCATCCCCGGCAGCTTCAGAGTCCCTCAGAACACATTTCCACCCCTAAAACTCCTGCTGTGCCTTGTGCCCTAAAGGGCCCAGTTAGAGCTCCCCAAGCTCTCCCCAAGTGCTCCCGAACCATATACGTTCCCCCCTGAGGACCTCTAGTCACAGCTCTGATGCAAAAGTGCCCCCCAGGTGCTTTCCTGGACCCCAAAACCTCCGATTCGAGCCACTTCCGGGACTACAGCTCCCATCATGCTCCACTGTTCCTGTAGAGCGCCATTCCAGCCTTGACTTCGTGTCCCGTCATGCACTGCGCCACACCGAGAGACATTGCAGCTGTGCCGAGAACTCCTGTGATGCTCTGCGGTTCCATTAAATCCGTATTATTCCTGCACCTACAACTCCCATCATTTCCCGTGCCCCAGAGAGCCCCGTCAGAGCCCCCAAGTGCCCGCCTGGACCCCAAACGGCCCCAGATTCCCCTTCCTGACCTCCAGGTGCCCCTCTGGAATTCCAGCTGCCACTTTGATGCCCAGATTTTCTCTCAGGATCCCTAAGTACTACTTCAGTACCCTCTCAATGCCCCTAAGTGTCCTTCTGACCCTCAACTGCCTTCCAAATTCCATCCCCAGACCCAAAACAGCCCCAAATGTGCCCCAGAAATGTCTCCATGTACCACAAAGTGGCCCTTTTTACCATGTGTGAAAAAATGATTAAAAAGAATACAAAAGGACAAATAAAAAGACTAATTAGCATGAAAAGGAAGAAATCAATAGCCAATAGTGGTCAATTAATTAATGAAGCAATGACCAATAAATTTTTTGGTTGCTAAAAATGCATGGAGTTTTTAATACAAATATTTTTTAAAAGGTAATAAAAATAATAATATTATAAATTTTAAAAATACATATTTAACTTTAAAAAAAATCTATTTTAATTATAAAGAAAATCCAGTAATTTTCTTTAATGTTTTAGGATGTCACTCCGAAAAGGTGGGTGATGTCAGACATGGTGAGGTTGGGGTGGAAGAGCAGGTTGTCCAAATAGGGCCAGCCCTCAAGGGGCTCATTCTTCTCTGTGCCCAGACCTCTTAAGGAGACATCCAGCATCAACATCACCAGGGCAATGCTTCTGGGAGCACTGATTCAGGGAGGGGGATCCCAGGATAAAAGAACTTCCCTGTCCAAGGGAGGGCTGTGACTGTGATCCCTGAGTTGTGTTTCATTGTGTAGTTTGTTGAGAATTGTGGGTCAGACAAGTGTGTAAGTGGAAGATCTTTGTACCAAGTTACTGCCAGGTGAAGCTCCGGAGCTGGGATAAGGTTAAAAGGCATTAAGAGGAAAAGAATTTTCAGTATAGGGGCAAGTGAAAGCAAAGAGGTTCCTAAAGGTAGTCCTTTAGGATGTGTTTTGGCATATTGGAAAGAGCTGGTGGATCATAAGGATACAGAAACTAAAAGAGAGCTTATTAAGTTGTACACACGGTGGTGGCCACTTTATAAACTTGAGGAAGGGGCAAAATAGCCCCTATCAGGGACGTTGGACTATAACACTTTGGAACAGCTGATGCTTTTCCTGAGGCGTGAGCAGAAGTGGTATGAAGTTATTTATGCTGACATGTTTTTCACCGTTAGGAATCACCCTGAGTGGCAAAGGGCTTGTGGAATTAGACCACCCTCTGACCCTTTAGTGTTGGCTCTCAAGAAAGATAATAAAGCTAATAAAGAAAAACCCAAGAAGTGTTGCAGCACATGCTCAATAAATCAAAGGTGTACACATCCTGAGTATATTGTATGAAAACTCAAGAAGAAGAGACAAAAAAATTAAACCACTCCCAATTCCCGAAACACAAGAGCCAACCCGACTGTATCCACCCTATTTTATGTTATGCTATTTTATGTTTATGCTATTAAACAAAATTCCTCTCAAACTCCTTCTGAATTTCTAGACCAGGTGCGAGAGGCAATGCCTCGCCACACCACCCTGGATCCTGAATCTGATGAGGGAATACAACAATTGGTAAACTTGTTTTTAGTGCAATCTACAAGTGACATCAGGTGAAAGCCCCAGAAGATGTGAGGCCCAGCCAGTCAGAACTTGGAGACTTTGCTAAATGAGGCATGGAGAGTTTCCAGCAATCGAGAAGAGGGGTGTAAACCAGGGACAAAGAAACTAGTAGCAATAATACAAAAAATGTAAAAAGGTGACTGGCCGACCTGAAAAAGTATATTTTTGCAAACTATTAAAGTATAAATTAGGAAAACAGTAAGGAATTCATTGATTTTTGTATATGCCTAATGCTCCATCTGCACTTTTGGGCAGGCATCTGCTAGAGCAGCTGGAAGCAACGATAATATTTAAAAATGGGGAAATTAGTTTGGAGGTAAAAGATCAAAAATATGTAAAATTGTTAAGCTTAATGCTAATAACAAAAAAAATTGAAGTTGAAAATGAAGAAGAAATTATTAAGAAAATAAAAGATCAGGTGTTCCCTGGGGTATGGGCCTCTAATATACCAGGGAGGACAAAGAATGCTCCACCAGTACAAATCCAGCTTAAAGGAGGAGAACAATCGGTAAGGGCCAAACAATATCCTTTGAAAAGGGAAGACAGAGAAGGAATTAGCCCAATCATTGAAAACTTTTTGCAAATAGGACTATTAAAAGAGCATCAATCTGATTTTAACACTCCTATTTTGCCCCTGAAAAAGCCTGATGGATCATACAGGTTAGTACAAGATTTAAGAGCTGTTAATAAGATAACTGAGGATTTATACCCAGTGGTTGTTAACCCTTACACTTTGTTAACATTTTTAACACCTGAACTAACCTGGTTTACTGTTTTAGATTTGAAGGATGCTTTCTTTTGCCTCCCTCTCCATGAAGCCAGCCAGAAAATTTTTGCATTTGAATGGGAGAATCCCAAAACTGGATGTAAAACTCAGCTCACATGGTGTGTACTACTCCAGGGGTTCAAGAACTCCCCTACCATATTTGGAGAACAGCTGGCAAAGGATTTAGAGTCTTGGGAACCCCCACCAGGAGAAGGACAGCTGCTTCAGTATGTGGATGACCTCTTAATAGCCACCCAGACCCAAGAGGTGTGTGTGAATTGGACAGTAAGCCTCCTAAACTTTTTGGGCCTGCAGGGGTATTGGGTATCCCAAAAGAAAGCCCAGATGGTGAAACAAACAGTGATTTACCTGGGCTATGAAGTGAGTGCTGGACAAAGGACCTTGGGGCAAGACCATAAGGAAGCAATATGCCAAACCCCAAAACCCCAGACAGTAAAAGAACTGAGAACCTTTCTAGGCATGACAGGGTGGTGCAGACTGTGGATTTATAACTATGGATTGTTCATTAAACCCCTGTATGCCTTAATCACGGAAGGGAGCAGGGATCTTCAGTGGACAACAGAAGCAACACAAGCCTTCAACCAACTAAAGAAGGTTCTTATGTCAGCTCCAGCCCTGGGACTTCCAGATCAGGAGTATGGGAAAACCAGTGATCCACGACTGCCTGGAGACCATTGAAGCCACCTACTCCAGTCGCCTGGATCTGAAGGACATCGCTCGAGGACGCTGAGAGCTGGTTCACTGATGGGAGCAGCTATATCATCAGTGGAAAAAGACATGCTGGGTATGCAGTTACCACAAGCAGAGAGGTAATAGAGTCTGGACCATTGCCAACAAATACCTCTGCACAAAAAGCTGAAATAATCGCCTTAACCTGGGCCTTAGAGCTGGCAAAAGAAAAAGAAATCAACATTTATACAGACTCAAGGTATGCATTTGGAGTGGTTCATGCACACGGAGCTATTTGGAAAGAAAGAGAACTGCTAAACTCACAAGGGAAAAATATTAAACATGCACAAGAAATACTAAAACTATTAGATGCAGTTCAGTTACCTGAAAAGGTAGCTATTATGCACATCAAGAGACACCAAAAAGTGAGCTCAGAATTGGAAGAAGGAAATATGCTGGCGGACAGAGAGGCAAAAGACGCAGCCAAAGGTGAGGTACCCAATGAAATAGTCGAGGCAGCATTAATTCCAGATGGAAAGATCTCTATTGAAGGTAAGCCAGTATATAACAAAAAGGATCAAAAACTTATTAAGGAAGAAGAAGCAATTTATAACCAGGAAGGGTGGGCTGTAACCAAAGAAGGAAAAGTTGTAGTACCTTCTTACTTGTTGTGGTCACTAGTGCTAAAAGAACATGAGAAAAGTTTGGGGTATGGATGCCCTATACAATTATTCAAAGGATAGAATTCTGGCTAGAAAATTACAAGGCACAGTAACACAAGTAACTTGTCAGTGTGGTCTTTGCCTCCGAACTAATCCTAAAAACTTTCCAAAGCCTAAAGTTGGACAGATTGGGAAAGGTTGTGGACCTGGGCAGCAATGGCAAATTGATTTTACGGAATTGCCCAGGAAAGGGTGGTATCATTACCTATTAGTGTTAACAGATACCTTTTCAGGATGGCCAGAAGCCTTCCCTACCTGGACAGCTAAGGCACGAGAGGTGACCAAGGCATTGTTACAGGAAGTAATACCACGTTTCAGAGTCCTAGCCATTATATCTTCTGATAGAGGGCCACATTTTATCTTGAAAATTGTACAGCAAATTAGTTACCACCTGGGGATAGATTGGAAATTGCATACCCCATATCACCCTCAATCCAGTGGCCAAGTGGAGAAAATGAACCATTTGATTAAACAACAAATTGTTAGGCTGGGGCAAGAGGCAAATTTGCCTTGGCCCCAGGCTCTTCCACTGGCATTAGTACAGATTAGAACAAAACCAAGAACAAAAGGGAAATTAAGCCCTTTTGAAATATTGTATGGGAGACCATATGCAGTCCAAGAAGGAATAACACCCATTCAAGTAGAGGAAGAAACTCTACACAAAAACATAGTAGCCCTGAATAAACAACTTAGAGAAATCGGAAAATATGTGGCTGGGGCCCAAACAGAGAATTAGATGGGCCAGTACATGATGTACAACCTGGGCATTATGTATATGTTAAGCCTTTTGCAGAGAAGACTTTGGAACCACAGTGGGAAGGATCATTGCAGGTACTCCTCACCACCTTCACGGCAGTCAAGATCAAAGAACAGAAGGCTTGGATCCATCACTCCCGAGTGAAGAAGGCTCCTGAAGAAATTTGGAAAATTGCACCAGGCAATGGAGACCTGAAGCTGAAATTCACCAAGAACAGCGAGTAATGAACTTACAGCTATCATGGACATAATGTAAATGGTTGTGACCCTTGTGGTCATTGCCATGACTATAATAAGAGTCAAAGCAACACCACACCAGTACAATGTAACTGGGATTTATCAATGCCAAGGGAAAGCTTACGATCCCTACTCTTGTAGGGCTTTAAGCAAAATGTTAAGGGTCACGAATGCAAGTATGTGGGAAGAAAGGAATGTTTGGGGATGTGAATATGCATTCGTACAAGATGGGTTCCATGAGGCTCACCATCCACCCATGGAACTCATCCAAGTTGGTCCTGCATGCTGTGACAAATGTTTGACCATGTGTCTTGAGTTTAGACTTAAAATTGAAGGATGTGCAGCAAAAGGGTTTGATCTTGATTTTAACATTACTCAATATTGCATTGAGTTTCACAACATCAAAGACAAATCAACCCCACCTCTGTCAGAGAGGGCTGTAACAATCCAGACTCCAATTATTTCAGAGAAAAATGAACAACCTATAATTCCCACAATTACTAAAATTGGACCATATGCTATCAAGAAAACAGGAATTCAGAGACTGCTAACTAACCCAGAATGGTCTCTGAAGAGAGTAGAAATGGGAATGCAGGTAAATGCTTCTGCCATTTGGCCAGAATGTGCCCCATTTCTCAAATCTCCTTTTATGGAATGCACTACTTGACTTCAAAACCATATGCCCTCTAGTTTTAAGAAAAAGAGAGACCTCACTGGGATATTAGGAACAGGATTGGGAGTTTTAAACACAATGGATTCGGAGGTGTTAATGAACAAATTGACTATGATGGGAAGTGATTTAGTTAAATTATGGCAGCCTTTGCAATCTTCTTTATTAGCACTAGGGAACAATCATTGGAAACTGACCAAAATATTACCAAAATGGGAAAATACAGAAAAACAAGATCATGAGGAAATAATTAAAGCCCTAGGCACAGCTAGTGCAAATATTTCTCTGGCTCTTGAATGTACCCAAGCACAAATGTGGATGCAGTCAGTGGCTGCCACAGTCATCAGGGAAGGTGAAGAAGGGATATTCCCTGCTGAAATTTGCAAAATTGTTTGGGACAATGCCTCTGAAATGGAAAGAGAGCTTCAACCTTGGTGGGTTTTGGTTAATTTTACGTATGACCCTGATACAAATACAGTGACAACTTTTGTTTTAACTATACATAGTGCATCTGTGAGCTTAATACATCCAATAGTTGCTCTAGGACTAAATCATGAAGGGACTGTATTGTATCCTTCTGAACATAGAATGTGGGCACGAGAAGTTGAAGGAAAATGGCAGACCATTAACCTAGAGCCCTGTTCTATGAGAAAACAATTGGGATATATATGTGAAGGAACTTTGGAAGATGACAAAGATACCTGCCTAGACACGGACCAAAGCATTTGCCACTTTGAAATGCATCTAACCAACCAGACAACTTCACTTGTGTATATAGGACAAGGTTGTGTCTGTCTCAGAACAGCATGTCCCACCATAATGATAGACAATCAAATTGTGGATGAAACTCAATTCAATTTATGTGTTTGCAATTTTGCTAAAATCAAAGGATGCGACTTTTCCTGTCAGGCACCTGTAATATCACATCAGTCCATAAAGGCAAACCTGGTTACTGTGCAAGAAATATTGCCTGCGCCTCTGGGAATGAATTTATCCCTAGTCACTCAGCTACTGAACCATCAGGAATTAAGAAAAAATTTTAAAGAGATTCAAGATGCAGAGAAAAGGACTTTGATCACGATACACCATGACGTGGAGACCATACAAGGAGTTTTTTAAAAGATTTGAAGAACATCTGTCTCATCATTGGTGGGATGTGCTACTTGGGTGGTCACCAATCGCAACTGATTTACTTAATGCCTTAATTCACCCAATCACTGTGCTGCTTATTTTAGTTGGTATAAGTTTGATTTTGTCTATTGCTCTACTTGTTTGGAATTGGAGGATACTACAACAAGTAGCAGAATAGGCATGGCTATCAAAGGCGTATGGCTTAGTCTTAAGAAATCGCTGCCATGCGTCTTGGATAGATGAAGAAAAATCCCCATTGAGTAAAAGAATTTACTCATTTCAAAGGAGAAGTGGGGAATGAAACACCAATCTTAGAAAACTAGAATTTTAGTTACCTTGATGAAAATAATTAAAAGTTAGAAGTTAGAAGGGAGTAGTTATCTGAAACTTAAATAATTGATTGTCTGTCATTTCATGTTTGTACAGCTGCGCTTACAATGGGAAAAGATGAAACTAGTGAGCAGACCTGAACGAACACAGACAATGCAACCAGAAACCCATTCTTTGAGAAATTGGACTATCCCCAGAAATCATTTGTATTGTCATTGATAGAAAAGGTCAAGAGTTTAGGGTGAGGAAGACTCGCCCTACTT
This sequence comes from Muscicapa striata striata, assembly GCA_030060385.1. NCBI lineage: Eukaryota > Metazoa > Chordata > Aves > Passeriformes > Muscicapidae > Muscicapa > Muscicapa striata. The sequence goes on from JAREIS010001014.1 coordinate 10,615, forward strand.
CCTCCTCTTAAGACCCCTCCCCATGAAAATGACCCCAGACTTAATCTAAGAAGTCAATCACGCATGCTTAATAGCTATTCAAGCTAATTACCATGGGAAGCAGGAGATGGGAGGGGCTGTTATTATGAATATGTATTTGTTTGAATCCTTTGCTAATAAATAGACTTTGTAATCACCTGTGATTTTGCAGTGCTTATCAGAGGATTACCTCACGCTGCTGCCCAGCACTGAATAAACATACACTTTCTAACTTAAAATTGTTAGAGAGTCTTTTGTCCGTCACAGTTGAGTATCGGTATTAGACCAGTACTCATATTTTGGTAAATCTGAACCGTGGAGCATGATGGGTGCTGAAGTCCCGGAAGTGCATCTTGTGGAGAGTTTGGGGTCCAGGAGGGCATTTTGGGGACACTTTTGCCTCTGAACGGTGATTTGAGGTTCTCAAGGGGCAACATATATGGTTCAGGAGAGCTCGGAGGGATCTTGGGGAGCTCTAACCGGGCTCTTTAGGGCACGGGGCACGGCAGGAATTGTAGGCGACTGACTGGGTTATGAGGTGCTCTGAGCTCACGGGGGATGGCAGGAGATGAATTCCCAGAAGTGGCTGTAACGGGCATCTGTGGGGTTGGGAGCATTCAGGGGATGCTTGGATGCTTTTGGGGGCTGTCCTGAATGGGCGCTGAGAGGGCACGTAGGGATCCTGGAGAGTCTGGGGGACACTAACGGGGCAAATGGGGGGATATCGGGGGTTCTGTGAAGTGCAGGGCATGACGGGAATTGTAGTCCTGGCTCCAATGGGGCTCTATCAGGCCGCAGGGCATGATGGGAGTTAGAGGCAGAAAGGAAAGATGGCGCCGACTCCAGGCACTACCCCCAAAGCACCGATCCCCGGTGCTGAACCTCCTTGGTGGCACCTTGGGCTGGCACACACCTGAGGGATGTGTCTGTTTTCAGTGGGGAAAATTATAAGTTTTAGATTGTTTTAAGAAAAAAAAAGGAAAAGTTCTCTTTCCCTGAGTACAGGTAGCTCTCCAAGCAAAGCAGGTCCCAGGTGAATGAGGACAGACAGGATGGGGTTGGGGAATGTGGAGCAAGGTTGTCCACACTGGGTCAGACCTCAAGGCACAGCTTCTCTGAGCAGGCCAGACCTCCTGAGGAGAGACTCTAGATCAATATCAATCAGAGAATGCTGAAATCACGTCTGCTCTAAAGACAGCAGTATAAAATACAACCTTCAAAATTAGGATGTGTATTTCTCAGAAGCTCTTTGAAGTATTTCTCTATAATTGGAGTTGAAACCATTCCTGAAGAACTGCAGCAGACCAGAGGGAAATCAAGGCAAAGCCAGGGTTTTTAGGAAACCTCTCAAGAACTGAATCATAATCAAACTCCAAAGTTTCTGATAATATTCATGGGTCCCACTGAGGGACACAACTGAGAAAGTGTCCCCAGGTTCAGTTAGCGCAGGAAATTGGAGGCACAGATGACAGGTGGGGACAAAGAGAAGGCAAGTCTTGGTTCCCAGGGCACAGCAGGGTCTGTGCCACCAAGGGCTGTGAGGAGACACCTTGTCCTGAGCCACTGGGGCCTCCTGGCACAGCCCCAGCAAGGCTGGGCACTGTCACCCCTTGTCCTGCCCTCAGCATCCCCCACATCCCAGTGGCCTCAGGGATCTGCTGGGACCAGTCCCTGGGGAGCCTTGGTCAGGAATGGCCCTGGGGGCTCCTTCATGCTCCCAGGGATTCCAGGTGTTTTTGAGGTCTTTGAGTTTTGCTTTTGCCTTGGAGTCTCTGAGAGCTTTGTGCAATCAGGGCCTCCAATTCTCTCCTCCAAGGAGTCCAGGAGGAGCCTGAGTCGGTGATGAACCTCAGTGGGACTAAAATTGAAACTGTATGAAAAAAAGAAACTCCCCAACAATATCTTCTCATTGTTAGAGTATCTAGGCATTACTTTCTTCTGGCCAGGATGTTTTTGTGGCCAGCATGTGCAATAGAAATCATTCCACCCACACATGCCTGGTTTGTGCAGTGAAAATCATTCCATCACACATGGTTCTTTCCTAGGCTTTTCACATATTTATAGACAAAGCCGAAGAAATTTGCATTCATTGATCTTAGATTACACAATTCTTAGTATTCAATTTCCTATTGGTGATTGATTTTTTTGCCTCTGAAGAGAATTACATCCTCATTCTTTGATTGTCTTTACCAATCCTTTCCCAGACCAGGTGCCTCCAACCACACTGGGTGTGATGTTTGTTAATATCAATTTACCTCTTGTGGATCTTCTGGTTACTCCCAATCTGTATATATTAAACTCATTAGGCCTCACCCAACCTCAGTGAACAAAGTCCTTTGGAGGGAAACTTCAATTCCCCTCCTTCTGGGTAAAGACAAACAAACCCCTGACTGAAGTTACATCAAAGAAATTGAAATTTGTATCATTTGCAACAATTCCATTAGGTTCTGTATCACAATGCTCACCTTGGCTCCATGCTGCCACACAGTGTCACATCAGTCCCTGGGCTCCACAAAGCCCTGCAGTGTCACAATTACCTTTTTGTTCCATGGGGTCCCACAGTGTCACAACTGTCCCTTCATTCCATGAAGCCCTGCAGTGTCACAAAGGTCTCTTTAATTCCATGAGACCCCACAGTGTGACAATGGCCCATCGGTTCCATGTGTCCCACACTGTTACATGAATCCTTAGTTCCATGGGGTCCTGTAGTGTCACAATGGACTCCTTGGTTCCATGGTGCCACAGTTGCCACAATTTCCATGGTACCACAACTGCCCTTTGGTCCCACAAGGCCCCACAGTGTCACAATGGCCCCTTGCTTCCGTGACACTGTGTAGTGTCACAATGGTCTCCATGATTCCATACTGCCCTGCAGTGTCACCATGGACCATTGGTCAATGAGCCTCAACAGTGTCACCATGGCCCCTTGGTTCCATGGACCCCACAGTGTCACTGTGGTTCCCTTGGTCCACAAGGCTCTGAAGTGTCACAATGGCCATTTGGTTCTATGAGGTTTGGTCGAGTCACAATTCACTCCTTGGTTCCACAAGGCCCTGCTGTGTCACAGTGCCCATGGTTCCATGAGTTTCCATAGTGTCACCATGGTGTCCTTGGATCTGCAGGATCACAATGGTCTCCTCGGTACCATCCTGCCCCAATGTCTCAATGGCTTTTTGGTTCCATGAGTTTCCACAGTGCCACAAGGGTCTTCCTGGTGCCATGAGAATAAAAAAATTTCGCATAAACATTGAGCAACACCTGCTTAACACACCTGGGAACATGTGTCTGCATTCAGATTAGGAGTTAAAGACGAGAGAATGGCACCAGCAGCTTCCATCTGCAACAGGGATCCAGGGAAAGGGCAGGGACAGAGAATTCAGCTGAAAGACTCAGAGAATTAACAGAATCACAGAATGACTAGGTTGGAAGATCAAGATCATCAAGTCCAACCCCTGCCTAACAATTTCATATGGCACGAGTGCCATATCCAGTCTCTTTTTTAAAAACACATCCAGGGATGGTGTCTTCACCAACTCTAGGGCAGACTATTCCAATACTTTACCATCCTGTCTGTAAAAAACTTTTTCCTAATATCCAGCCTATATTTTCCTTGGCATAGCTAATGACTGAGTTCTCTCACTCTGTCAGTTGTTGCCTGGTGAAAGAGACCAACCCCCACCTGACCACAAACACCTTTCAGGAAGTTGTAGAGAGTGATAAGGTCATCCCCAAGTCTACTTTTCTCCAGAATAAACATCCCCAGCTCCATCAGCTGCTCCTCAAAGGACTTGTGTTCCAGACCCCTCACCAGCCTTGTTGCCCTTCTCTGGTCATGCTCCAGCCCCTCCATGTCCTTCCTAAATTGGGGGGCCCAAAACTGGACAAAGCACTCGAGGTACTGCCTCACCAGTGTCAAGCACTGGCCTGGTCCTGCTGGCCACACCACTCTTGACCTAGGCCAGGAGCCATTGACCTTCTTGGCCACCTGGGCACACTGCTGGCTCATGTCCAGCCTGCTGTCCATCAGTGCCCCCAGCTCCTTTTCTGCCTGGCCACTGTCCAGCAGTTTCGTCCCCAGCCTGTAGCACTGCAGGAGCTGTTGTGGCCAAAGTGCAGAACCCAGCACTTGGTCTTGTTAAACCTCACCTTATAGGATTTGGGCCCTGGATCCAGCCTGTCCAGGTCCCTCTGCAGAACCCTCCTACGCTCCAATAGAGCCACACTCACACCCAGCTTGGTGTCATCTGCACATTTGCTGATGGTGCACTCAATGCCCTCATCCAGATCACCAATGCAGATATTGAAATCCATGTTGGCTGGCTCTCATCCCTCACCCATCCTGTAGGTGCCCTGTGATGGCACTCAAGGTGATCTGTTCCATCACCTTGCTGGGCACCCAGGTCAGGCTGACAGGCCTGGAGTTCCCCAGATCCTCCTTCCAGCCCTTCTTGGGGATGGGCTCACATTGGCACCTCCAGTCCTCTGGGACCTCCCTGGTGAGCCAGGACTGATGGTAAATGATGGAGAGCAGCTTGGGGAGCTCATCCAGCAGCTCCCTCATCCCCCTCGGATGGATCCCATCTGGTCCCAGAGACACCTGTGAGCATCTGAGTGGCTCAGCAGGTCCCCAGCTGCTTCCTCCTGGATTACAGGGGTCTGTTCTTCTCCCTGTACCCATTTACCAGCTTAGGAGAACACGTGTCATCACGACAACCTGTCTTATTGATGAAAACCGAGGCAACGAAGGGGTTAACTACCTCAGCTTTTCCTCATCTTTGGTAACCATACCCCCTGCAATAAGGATAGGATGTTTTCCTTATTCCTCCATTTGCCATTTATGTATTGAGAAAATAACTTTTATTATCCTTCACGGAAGTGGCCAGGTCCTAATTGAGATTTTGCCTCTCTAATTTTCTTTCTGCATGACTTAGAGACATTCTTAAACATTTCCTGAGTTGCCTGCCCCTCTGTCCAAAGGTGATGCACCCTCATTTTTCCCCTGATTTCCCACAAAATCTCCAAGCCCATCCAGGCCAGCTTTTTGCCATTCAGCTTTGCTCAGCTTTCCATGCACAGGATAGGCTGCTCGTCCACCTTCAAGATTTCTTTCTTGACGTGTTTTCATCTTTCCTGAACTCTCTTGTTATTAAAGGCTATGTCTGAAGGCACTCTCCAAATCTGCATCCTAAAGAGGCCAAAGTCTGCTCTCTCTAAGTCCAGGGTAGATGTTGTGTTAAAGCCCCTACTTCTTTCACAAAATATTTAAAAACCCAATAATTTCATGGTCACTGTAGCCCAGGCAGCCTCTGACCACCACAACTCCCACCAGCCCATCTCTGTTTGTGAACAGCAGGAGACAGAGCTTTCCTTGGGAGTGGGAAAAGAAGGAAACCTCCCCAAAGTGCAGCCTGGAAGGTTCAGCCTGGAGGTGAGGAAACAGAAAAGTCCCTCCCAGGGCAGAATGTTGGTGGCCGAGGTGTCCCAGCGTGAGCCATGCCATGGCTCTGTGTGCCAGGAGCCGGCAGCACTGGGTGCAGGGAGCCCAGGGAGGGCACAGCAATGCTGGGCTGAGAAATGCTGGGGGGACAGCGAGATGGGCGTGTGCAGCCGGCCAGGGCAGGGGAGCAGCACGCACAGGGGCACAGCCTGCAGGAGAGATGGCCAAGGGCTGGGCAGGGCTGGCAGGGCCAGAGGCACCCAGGCCTTTGTGCCCTGGGCTGGGCAGGGCCTCTGCAGGCCCCACAGAAGGAACTTTCCTTGCAGGGGCTGCACTTTGCCTCTGCCTCGGCCCTCCCTGAGCAGGCTGGCAGGGCTTGCAGGTTGATGCCATTTGTCCTGGACTCAATGCCAAATCCACCCTCGGGATCATTAAAGTACAGAAAGATTTCAGAAGCTCTTTGTCTTCCTTCCATTGTCTACAAGCCTCCAGGGCTTGTGCACCTCACTGGAGTCAGTTTGGAGTTCTTTTAAGGAGCAAGATTTCAAAGTTGACCTCATGACTTCTCTTCTTTTATCAAGGGTGTATTTTTTAAATTTCAAGTTAAGAGAAGAGCTGACAGAAGCATTCCCCAGGTGATGTTGATGCTGGATGTCTCCTTAAGAGGTCTGGGCACAGAGAAGAATGAGCCCCTTGAGGGCTGGCCCTGTTTGGACAACCTGCTCCTCAACCCTAGCCCCACCATGTCTGACATCACCCACCTTTTGGGAGTGACATCCTAAAACATTAAAGAAAATTACTGGATTTTCTGCATAATTAAAATACAATTAAAAAAAAAAAAGTTTTATATGTATTTTTTATTTTTATAATATTATTATTTTTATTACCTTTTTTTTTTAATATTCATTTTTAAAACTCCGTACATTTTTTGCCACCAAAAAAAATTATTGGTCATTCCTTAATTAATTAAGTGACCACTATTGGCTATTGATTTCTTCCTCTTTATGCTAATTAGTCTTTTTATTAGTCCTTTTGTATTCTTTTTAATCATTTTCTCACACATGGTAAAAAGAGCCACTTTGGGGAACATGGAGACATTTCTGGGGCACATTTGGGGCAGTTTTGGGTCTGGGGATGGAATTTGGAAGGAAGTTGAGGGTCAGAAGGACACTTAGGGGCATTGAGACGGTACTGAATAATACTCAGGGACCCTGAGAGAAAGTCTGGGCATTGAAGTGGCAGCTGGAATTGCAGGGGGGCACCTGGAGGTCAGGAAGGGGAATCTGGGGCCCTTTGGGGTCCAGGTGGGCACTTGGGGGCTCTGATGGGGCTCTCTGGGGCGCGGGAAATGATGGGAGTTGTAGGTGCAGGAATAATACGGTTTAATGGAACCACAGAGCATCACAGGAGTTCTCGGCACAGCTGCAATGTCTCTCGGTGTGGCGCAGTGCATGACGGGACATGAAGTCAGGGCTGGAATGGCGCTCTACAGGAACAGTGGAGCATGATGGGAGCTGTAGTCCCGGAAGTGGCTCGAATCGGGTGTTTTGGGGTCCAGGAAAGCACCTGGGGGGCACTTTTGCATCAGAGCTGTGACTAGAGGTCCTCAGGGGAGAACGTATATGGTTCAGGAGCACATGGGGGGAGCTTGGGGAGCTCTAACTGGGCTCTTTAGGGCGCGGGGCATGGCAGGAGTTTTAGGAGCAGAAATGTGTTCTGAGGGACTCTGAAGCTGCCGGGGATGAGAGGAGATGAATTCCCAGAAGTGGCTGTAACGGGCATCCATGAGGTTTGGAGTATTCAGAAGATTTGTGGACTCTTTTGAGGTGGTCCCAAATGGGCGCTGAGGGGGCACTTATGAATCCTGGATGGTCTGGGGGACACTTATGGGACATGTGGAAGGCGGATACCAGGGGTTCTGTGGGGCACGGGGCATGACGGGTGTTGTAGTCCCAGCTCCAATGGGGCTAAATTGGGCTGTGGGGCATGATGGGAGTTGTAGGCAAAAAGAAAAGATGGTGCCGACCCCAGGCACCGCCCCTGAGCCCCCGATCCCTGGTGCTCATTGGCTGTGGGCAGTGATGGGCGGAGGCGGGAGGAGTCCATTCAAGCCCTCCAGTCCCTCCCAGGCCAGCCCAGTTATTCCCCAGTACAACCCAATACATTCCCAGTGCCCCTCCAATCCCTCCCAGTAAAGACCAGTTCATCCCCAATGCAGCCCAGCGCAATTCCAGTGCCCCTACAGGCCCTCTGAATACACCCCAGTCCCTCCCAATAAACCTGAGTTCATTCCTATTCCCTTCCAGTTTCTTCCAGTGTCATCCATAGTACACCCCAATGTCCCCCAGTCTTCCCCACAGTGTTCCCAGTTTGTCCCAGTATCCCCCAGTTTCACTCACAGAATCCCCAGGTTGTCGCAGTATTGTTCATTATCACTCCCAGTATGTCCCAGTATGTCCCAATGTGTCTCTGTGCACCCCCACATTCCATCCCAGTTCACCCAGATTCCCCCACCAGCATTCTCTGTGTTTCCAGGTTGTCCCAGTTCTCCCCAGTATCACACCCAGTGTATCCCAGTGTCTCCCATAGAGTTCCCACTGTTTCCCAGTATGGCCCAGTCCACTCCAGTATCACTCCCACTATGTCCCAGTGTCTTCCACGGGGTTTCCAGCATTCCCAGTATTTCCCAGTCCTCCCCAGTGTTTCCAAGGAAACTTGAACTTCTCACGTGGCAGCCAAACCCAGCAGTGGGGTCAGTGCAGTGTCCATGGCCACAGCCCTTGGCATTGGTCCAGTACAGGTTGGGATGATGATCCACCCTCACAGCTGGCCTAGGGCAGCTCTGCAGTGGCTTTGGTGGCACCTTGGGCTGGCACACACCTGAGGAGTGTCTGTTTGCAGTGGGGAACATTACAAATTTTCCATTACTTCAAAAATTAAAAACCAAACCAAACAAACAAACAAGCAAACAAACAAAAAAACAAAAACAAAACAAAAAAACAACAACCAAAAAAATCAAACAAAAAAAAGGAGAAACATCTCTTTTCCTGAGTGCAGCCAGTTCTCCAAGCAAAGCAGGTCCCAGCTGAGTGAGGGCAGACAGGATGGGGTTGGGCAATGTGGAGCAAGGCTGCCCACACTGGGTCACACCTCAAGGCAGAGCTTCTCTGAGCAGGCCAGACATCCTGAGGGGAGACCCTGGATCAATATCAATCACAGAATGCTGCAATCATCTCTGCTCTGATGAGAACAGTAATAAAATGCACCCTTTAAAATAGGAATGGATATTTCTTAGAAGCTTTTTGAAGTATTTCTCCATAACTGAAGTTGAAACTGTCGTAATGAACTGCACTGGACCATAGAGAAATCAAGGCAGAGTCATTGTTTGTTAGGACTTGCTTGATCCCAATGAGCCCCAGTGTGCATTTGCTGCCAAGGAGCTCCAAATAATATTTTGGAAATATTGGCTCTCTCTCTGCAGCTCTGCCCTTGCCAGGAGCCTGGCCCAGCTCAGCAGCACAGACACAGCACAAGGACTTTAATGACCCTCACAGGAGTCGGGGCTGAGTCCCTGAACATCAGTCCCTGAGAGGGATTTGAAGAAACCTCTCAAGAATTCCAAGTCAGATTCAAACTCCAAAGTTTCTCTTTTGTTTAGTGAGTCCCACTAATAAACATGAAGGAGAAGGTTTCCCAAGGGTTGAATTAGAGCAGAAAATTGATGACAATGATGTCAGGTTGAAAAAAATAGGGTAAAGGAGGAAAAGAAACCTCACAAGAATTCAAAGTCAAATTCCAAGTCCAAAGTTTCCTGAAGTTCTAATGGATCCCACAGAAGGAGATCACTGAGAAAGTGTCCCCAGCTGCAGGTTTCTTGTTTTAATATTATATTTTTAAAGTGTGGTATAATTTTTAATGATATATTTCTTAAATTTGAGCTCATTGTTTTTATGCTACATTTTTTCTAAGCTTTTGCCTACAGACTGAATGTTCTGAGAATTCTTTGCATTTTGTATTCCAACAGTCAGGTTCCAGTGTGAGCAGAACACTGGAGGCACTGATGACAGGTGGGGACAAACAAGGGAAAGGTGTCTCTGATGCTGAGCAAACCTGGATGTGTTTCAGGAATGCAAAGGGCCAAGGCCTGAGCCCCAGCCCCTGGCAAGGCACATCCTGTCCCTCCCTCATTGCTCAGGGCTCTTCCCAGGGCCACTGGGCTCTGGGGATGTGCAATGCCAAGGGCAGGACCATGGGGCAGCCCCTGCCAGGCTGCTGAGCAGGGACAAGGAGGCAATGAGGCCCCAGCACAGCAAGGCTCACTTGTCCCCTGCTGGCCAAGGGCCCAGGGCCAGCAGCCATGGCCCAAGTGCTGCAGGAGTTGGCTCTGGCAGGGCCTTTCAGCTGCTGCCCATCCCTGTGCCCTCTGCAGCCCAGGCTGTCCTACGGTGTCCATGCCCTGCGCCTCTGTCCCTGCAGGCTGTCGTCATCCCCCGGCTGCCCCACCTGGCTGGCCCCTTCCTTTGCTGACAGCTCTGCGTCCTGCCTGCCTCTGCCTGGGCACACAAAGCCTTGGCCTTGATACCAAAAGGTTTAATTTAATTTTTATGATGCCTGTGAACTTTTAGCACAGGAACAATGCATGGAGAACCTGCTTTCCCAGCAAGGATGTTTGGAAGGTAAGAAGAAGACATCTGGCTCAAGGATGCAGTGACAGATAAAACAAGGAGTGAATCTGGGAACTTAGAAATGGAAATGGGTAAATTGTAATGCACATGTAGTGACTGAATATAAGCAACACACTGGTACAATTACATGTCTAGGTATGGTTAGGAGTTCATTATACCTCACGCCTGAATAAATGATACCCTTTTAAATAGCAAATGACTGTTATGGAGTCTTACTCTGATATTTTAGAGATTTGGTGACAGTGGGGCCTCACAGAACTAAATAGTCAACTGTGACACTGTGCAAACTCATGGAACAAAGGGGCCATTGTGACATAGTGGAACCCCATGGAACCAAAACCCATTTTGGCACATTGGGGCCACATGGAACCTATGGTCCATTGTGACGCTGTGGATCCAAGGAGACCATTGTGACACTGAGAAACCTCTTGGGACCAAGGGGCCAGTCTGACACAGCAAGGCCTGGTGGAGCCATGGGCCTATTGTGACACTGCAGAACCTCACGGAACCAAGGTGACAATGTTATACTACAGAACCTCACAGAACTAAGGTGATCACGTTACACTATGGAACCTCATGGAGCAAAGGGTCCATGAGACCAAGGTGACACTGAAGAACCAGGGAGAGTGTTTTTGCAGTATGGAAAGCCCATGGAACCAGAAGTGCATTGTGACACAGCAAGGCCTCATGGAACCAAGGGTCCGTTGTTAAAATGTGTGGCCTGATGGAACCATGAGCCATTGTGACACAGCTTGGCCACATGGAGCCAAGGGGTCATTGTGACACTGTGGATCCAAGGAGACCATTGTGACAAGGAACCTCATGGAACCAAGAGTTCATTGTTACACTGTGGGGCCCTGTGGAACCAAGGGGAGAACAGTGACATTGCAGGGCCTCTGATGGAACAATGGAGACTATTCTGACACTTTGGGACCCACTGGAACCATGGGGCCATTATAGCACAGCAGGGCCTCATGGAATCACAGGGACCACAGTGACAGCGTGGGTCTGCATGGGATGAAGGGTCCATTCTGACACCGTGGAACCAAGAATACCATTGTGACACTATGGGGCACCATGGAACCAAAGGTGCATTGTGACACAGAAGGGCCTCATGAAACCATGGAGGCCATTTTTACACTTTGAGGCTTTGTGAAACCTAAGAGCCATTGTGGCACTTCAGAGCCTTGTGGAGCCAAGGGGACCATAGTGACACTGTGGGGCTCAGAGAAACCAATGATCTGTTGTAACACTGCAAAGCCTGATGGAATCAGGGAGACTACTGTGACACAACAGGCTCCATGGAACCAAGGGGCCACTCTGACACTATGGGGACACTAGTCTTGTTGAGTCAAGGGGTGATTCACAGAAAAAAAAAAAAATCACAGAATGACTAGGTTGGAAGAGACCTTCAAGATCATCAAATCCAACCCATGCCCTAACACCTCAACTAGACCATGGCAACAAGTGCCACATCCAGTCTTTTTTTAAACACATCCAGGGATGGTGACTCTATCACCTCCCTGGGCAAACTATTCCAGTATTTTATTATTTTTTCCGTGAAAAACTTTTTCCTAATATCCAACCTGTATCTCCCCTGGCGCAGCTTGAGACTGTGTCCTCTTGTTCTGTCAGTTGCTGCCTGGTGAAAGAGACCAACCCCCACCTGACTACAACCACCTTTCAGGAAGTTGTAGAGAGTGATAAGGTCACCCCTGAGTCTCCTTTTCTCCAGGCTAAACAACCCCAGCTCCCTCAGCTGTTCCTCATAAGGCTTGTGTTCCAAGCCCCTCACCAGCCTCGTTGCTCTCCTCTGGATGCACTCACGTGTCTCAACGTCCTTCCTAAACTGAGGGGCCCAGAAGTGGACACAGCACTCAAGGTGCAGCCTCACCAGTGCTGAGTAGAGGGGAAGGATGACCTCCCTGCTCCTGCTGGCCACACCATTCCTGATCCAGGCCAGGTGCCATTGGCCTTCTTGGCCACCTGGGCACACTGCTGGCTCATGTTCAGTTGGCTGTCGACCAGTACCCCCAGGTCCCTTCCTGCCTGGGCACTGTCCAGCCACACCATCCCCAGCCTATAACGCTGCAGGGGGTTATTGTGGCCAAAATGCAGGACTCGGCACTTGGACTTATTAAACTTCATCCCACTGGACTGTTCCCATCCATCCAATTGGTCCAGGTCTCTCTGCAGAGCCCTCCTGCCTTTCAAAAGATCAACACACACTCCCAGCTTAGTGTCATCTGCAAATCTACTAATGAAGGACTCAATACCCTCATCCATGCCATCAATGAAATTATTGAACAGGACTGGCCCCAGCACAGACCCCTGAGGGACACCACTGGTGACTGATCCCCAGCTGGATGCAGCACCGCTCATCACCACTCTCTGGGCCTGGCCATCCAGCCAGTTCTTAACTCAGCAAAGAGTGCTCCTGTCCAAGATGTGGGCTCCAGCTTTTCCAGGAATTTGCTGTTGGAGACAGTGTCAAAGGCCTTGCTGAAATCGAGATACACAACATCCACAGCCTTTCCTGCATCCACCAGGCAGGTCACTTGGTCATAAAAGGACATCAGGTTGGTCAAACAAGACCTTCCCCTCCTAAACCCATGCTGGCTGGGTCTGATACCCTGGCCATCCTCTAAGTGCTATGTGATGACACTCAATATAAACTGTTCCATAACCTTACCAGATACTGAGGTCAGGCTAACAGGTCTATAGTTACCAGGATCCTCCTTGCCACCCTTTTTATGAATAGGTGTCACATTGGCCAGTTTCCAGTCATCTGGAACCTCACCAGTGTCCCAGGACTGTTGGTAAATGATGGAGAGAGGCTTTGCAAGCTCATCTGCCAGCTCCCTAATCACCCTGGGATAGATCCCATCTGGTCCCATGGATTTATGAACATCCAAGCAGCTCAGCAGTTCTCTGACTGCCTCCTCCTGGATAACAGGGGGACCATTCTGCTCCCTGACACCATCTACCATCCCAGGAGGACAATTGTCCTGAGGACAAACTGTCTTCCCACTGAAGACTGAGGCAAAGAAGGCGTTAAGCACCTCCGCCTTCTCCTATCTGCAGTTACTAATTTTCCTCTCTCATCCAGTAAGGAACAAAGACTGGACCTACCCTTCCTTTTACCATTAATATATTTGTAAAAACATTACTTATTATCTTTTACAGAAGTCGCTGTTTTTAGTTCAAACAGGGCTTTGGCCTCCCTAACTTTTTTCCTACATGCTCTAGCAGCTGCCTTAAATACTTCTTGAGAGACCTGACCCTCCTTCCAAAGATGATACATCCTCTTTTTATTCCTAAGTTCCTCCAAAACCTCCTTGCCCAACCAGGCTGGACGTTTGCCTTGTCGACTCATCTTTGGGCATACAGGGACAGTCTGTTCCTGTGCCCTCAAGATCTCTGTTTTGAAGCACTCCCACCTTTCCTGAACTCCTTTGTTTTTAAGGGCTGCTTCCCAAGGAACTCTCTGAATAAGTCTCCTAAATAGGCCAAAGTCTGCCCTCCAGAAATCCAATGTAAAAGTCTTATTGATATTCCTCCTGATTTCACCAAATATCAAGAACTCTATAATTTCATGATCACTATGCCCCAAGCAACCTCCAACCATCACATCTCCCACCAGCCCATCTCTATTTGCAAACAACAGATCAAACATAGTCCTTCCCCTGGTGGGCTCACCCACCAACTGCATCAAAAAGTTGTCGTCCATACACTCTAAAAACTTCCTGGACTGCCTTATTTTGTCTATATTACGTTCCCAGGAGGTGTCTGGAAGTTGAAGTCGCCTACAAGAACAAGGGCTGATGATCCTGAAACATTATCTATCTGCTTATAGAATAAGTTGTCCACCTCTTCCCCCTGGTTGAGTGGACGACTCCCAACAGACTCCAAATAGGATGTCAGCCTTGTCAGCCTTGCCCTGAATTCTTACCTACAGGCATTCAACTTCATTTTCATTGGTTTCAACATCCATGGCATCAAAAGCCTCCCTAATATAAAGGGCCACCCCTCCATCTCTTCTCCCATTCCTGTCTCTTCTGAAGAGCTTGTAGCCATCCAGTGCAGTGCTCCAGCTGCGTGAGTCATCCCACCACGTTTCTGTGATGGTGGCCACATCACAGCTCTGCTGCTGCACCATGGCTTCCAGCTCTTCTTTTTATTACCCATGCTGTGTGCATTGGTGTACAGGTGCCTCAGCTGGGCTACTGATTCCACCCCTAGCTCAGGCTTACCACCCTTGGGCCTGCTTCCAGGCAGCCCAGCTGCATCCCCTTCCCCCTTCAAACCTAAAATCTTTTACTATCTTACTTAACATACTGCTTTGTTTACATAATACATATCTCTTTTTGCTTAAAATGTATTTCTACTTAGACTACAAAATTATATTCTTGTTTTATGTCCATTTTACTTTTAATGCTCCAATTATCCAAGCTTTCTCCAAGGTCTTAGGTCAAACCTTGGATCCATTTCTATCTCTGAGCCTGTATGCACCAGGCCCTGGGAGCTCTCCATGCCTGCATTTCCCACACCATTATCATCTCTGCCTGGCCCCATGGAAGCAGGGAGCCATTGTGACACAGCAGAAGCAAGGAGAACATTGTGACACTTGGGGCCTCATGGAACTAAGGGGACATGGAACAGATCTGCCTGGTTTCGCTTCCCAGGAGCCACCTGACAGGTCCAGCTGACCTTGGCATGTTGAGGGCTGTCTCTCATCAGCCTCTGAAGAACTGGGGCTCCGTGCTTTCCTTCCTATGGAAAAGAACCACTCGTCTTTCCAGATACCTATGGCAAACATTTATACTCCCCCTGAAAAATTCCCTGTATGCAAGGGTTCTTCAAGCCATAAGCTGCCAAAATAGGACGGAGAGTTCTGGCTGGCTTTGGCTTCTGGTGGTCACCTCTCATTTCAAGGAAGCCTTGAAGAAAGTATTTGAACAGGTTTGATTACTGGAAAATCAATGAGTCTCTGATCCACTGAAAAACTCAGATGCTCTTCTGATCATATGTTTCTTATTTTTTTTCTCAATCTGTATTATGCATTAAATATTAATTTCAACTAAATAATATTGCTCTCATCAGTTTAACAGTGTTATCTGACACAAGATACCTCCTCTACCTATAGACGCATGTCACATGTATAAGCAAAAACAATAAAGAATCTAGCAGGAATTATTTGTCTCTGCTCCCATCTGTCACATCTCCTCTGGAGCTGGAGGTGAAGCCATGGTGCCCACAGCAGCCCTGGGTCTCTGTGGCCCATGGCCTCCCTGCTGGGCAGCCTCTGCCACCTCCTGCACAGCCCGTGGCACCTGTGGGCCTGCACTGACAGCCCTGCCCCGGGCTCTGCCGGGCTCTGGGCCAGCAGAGAGGCCGGGCAGGGCTGGCCATGGCTGGGAACAGGCCCTGAGCCCTGCAGGAGGATGGAGCTGGGCCACAGCCAAACTCAGCCCAGGGCAAACCTGGGCTGAGCAGCCAAGGCTGGCAATGGCTGGGGACAGAAACTGGTGGTGACAAATGTGCTGGGACCCCTCCCTGCTCTGTGCATGCCACCAAGGGCACAGAGCAGCCTCCTCTCTCGCCCACTTGCCTGTTTCCAATGCCTTCCACAGGCGCTGGCCCTGCCCCACAAGGCCTGGGCTGAGTCCTGCCCCTGCACGCTCAGCCAGGCTGAGATGGACACTGCTGGTTTCTCTGGCAGGCTCTCTCAGGCCAGCCCAGCTCCCTGCAAGCTGTGCCAGCTGCCCTGAGCTCTGTGCAGCACCAAGGGCCTCTCCCCAGCACAGCCCAGCCGGCTCTGGCCCCACAGCTCTGCTCAGGCCAGGGGCTCTGGGCAGTGGCCCCACGGCCTCAGCCCCTGGCAAGGGCACAGCAGCAGCTGCAGCTCAGACAGGACTCAGCCCCAGCCATGGGCAAGGGGCTTGGCCAAGGGAAAAGGAGGCTCCCTGTGTGCCCTGCTCCCCTCTCCCTGAGCTCCTGAGAGCTCTGCACCCCCTGTTTACATCAAAATCAGTCCCTGAGTGTTCAAAAACTTCTCAAGAAGTTTGTCGCAAAGTGAGATTGGAACTCCAAAGTTTCTTGAAGTTTCAATGAGTCCCAGTGAGGGACACGACTGAGAAAATGTCCCCAGGTTCCAGTTAGAGCAGAACACTGGAGGCAGTGATGACAAGTGGGGACAAACAACAAAAAGGTGTCTCTGATGCTGAGCAAACCTGGATGTGTTTCAGGAATGCAAAGGGTCACAACCTGAGCCCCAGCCCCTGGCGAGGCAGATCCTGTCCCTCCCTCATTGCTCAGGGCTCTTCCCGGGCCACTGGGCTCTGGGGATGTGCAATGTCCAAGGCAGGACCATGGGGCGGCCCCTGCCAGGCTGCAGAGCAGGGACAAGGAGGCAATGAGGCCCCAGCACAGCAAGGCTCACTTGTCCCCTGCTGGCCAAGGGCCCAGGGCCAGCAGCCATGGCCCAAGTGCTGCAGGAGTTGGCTCTGGCAGGGCCTTTCAGCTGCTGCCATCCCTGTGCCCTCTGCAGCCCAGGCTGTTCTACGGTGTCCATGCCCTGCGCCTCTGTCCCTGCAGGCTGTCGTCATCCCCCGGCTGCCCCACCTGGCTGGCCCCTTCCTTTGCTGACAGCTCTGCATCCTGCCTGCCTCTGCCTGGCCACACAAAGCCTTTGGGTTTATACCAAGATATTTATTTCAATTTTTATGGTGCCTGTGAACTTTAGCACAGGAACAAAGCATGCAGGGGCTGCTTTCCCAGCAAGCATTGTTGGGAGAGAAGATGACATCTGGCTCAAAGGTGCAGTGGTAGAAAAAACAAGGACAGAAGCTGGGAACTTGGGGTGGGTTTTATGGAAATACTTAAATGGCAATACACTTTTAGCCACTGTATAATAGCAACACACTTGTATTATGACATGTCCACCTAAAGTTAGGAGTTATCCCACATTGGACCTGAGTGAAGAAAATAAATGATGCGTCCTGGAAGACCAAATTAGTGTTCGGGAGTCTTATTCTGACAGTTTTCAGATTTGGTTACAGCAGGGCCTCACAGAACCAAGGAGTCAACTGTGACACTATGGAACCTCAAGGAATCAAAATCCATTTTGACAGAGTGGGGCCACATGGAACCAATGGTCCATTGTCAAACTGCAGATCCAAGGAGACCATGGTGACAACATGGAACCTCCTGCAACCACGGATGCACTGTGACACTGCAGGACCTCAGAGAACCAAGGAGTCCATTGTGACACTTCAGAACCTCAGGGAACCAAGGTAACCATGTTATACGACAGAACCTTATGGGACAAAGGGTCCATGGTGACCCTGCAGATCTGTTGCAGACAGTATGAAAGCTCATGGAACCAGAAGTCCATTGTGACCAAGGGACCATTGTGACACTGTAGAGACCCTGTGGAACCAAGGACATCACTGCGGCACTGCTGGGCTGCATGATACCAAGGGGCCAGTGTGATGCAGCAAGGGTTTATGAAACCAAGAGGCCACTGTTGCCTTACAGGGCCTCGTGCAGCCAAAGGGCTGCTGTGATCCTGCAGGGCACCGTGGATCCATGGAGACCATTGTGGCATTGCCAGGCCCCATGGAATCATGGAGACCAGTGTGACACTGTGGGGCCCACAGAACCAAAGGGCCACTGGGACCCTGCAGGGCCTCATGGAACCAAGGGGCCATTGTGGCACTGCAGAAGCAAGGAGAACATTGTGACACTATGGGGCTTTATGGAACCAAAGGGACATGGGAGAGATCTGGCTGGCTTGGCCTCCCATGGGCCCACCTGACAGGTCCAGCTGAACTTGGCATGTCAAGGGCTGCCTCTCATCAGCCCCTGGAGCACTGGGACTGGGATTTGGCCTCCCAAATTCCTCCCAAATTCTATCTATCCAAGTATTGCTCCCAGACAAAAGTAGCCGAAACAGAGAGGTATGGCTGGTCTTGTTCCTCTGGTGATTTTCTTAGGCTATGAGCTCAATGTCATCAATTGCAAATACCTTGGAGAGGGCCCAGAAATCTCCCAAGGCAGGGTTTGGAGGCTTCAGGTACATGACCAATATGGGGACAAAGGAGCTCTGTACTCAGTTGAGTGGAGACTGAGGACAGTGCAGGAGAGCCATGAGAGTGTATAAAGAGTGGTTTCAGAGATGCTGGATCCTTTTGACTTAGTGGAAAACAGCCCAAGAAAGAAAGAATTAATGCAAAGCAGCTGGGATGGTCTAGACTGGATGCAAGAAGACAGGAATTTTCCTCCCAGGGCATTGCTGTGGTGCATCACATCCCCCAGAAGGATTCTGGAGCTGCCCAAGGCTTTGTATGCCCATGTTCTTCTTCCTGCTCAACCTGGCCCTCACCGACCTGGGCTCCACCTGCACCACTGTCCCCAAAGCCATGCACAATTCCCTCTATGACACCAGGACCATCTCCTGTGCTGGATGTCCTGCTCAGCTGTATCTCTTTATGTTCTTCAATGGAGCAGCTTACAATTTCCTGCATAGTGCTACAACTGCTATGTGTCCATCTGCAAACCCCTGCACTACGGGACCCTCCTGGGCAGCAGAGCTTGTGCCCACATGGCAGCAGCTGCCTGGGCCAGTGCCTTTCTCAATGCTCTGCTGCACACGGCCAATGCATTTTCCCTGCCCCTGTGCCAGGGCAATGTCCTGGGCCAGTTCTTCTGTGAAATCCCCCAGATCCTCAAACTCTACTTCTCACACTCAAACCTATCTCATGGAACTGGAACTTCTTGCTTCTAGTGTCTCTTTAGCAGTCTGTTTCCTGTCCATGGTTTTCTCCTCTGTGTTAATCTTCAGGGCTGTGCTGAGGATCCTATCTGAGCAGAGATGTCACAAATCCATTTCCACCTGCCTTCCTCACCTGGATGTGGTCTTCTGTTTCTCAGCACTGGGTTTTTTTGCCTCCTTGAAGCTTCCCTCCATCTTCTCCCCATCTCTGGATCTGGTGGTGTCAGTTCTGTACTTGGTGGTGCCCCCAGCCCTGAACAACCACGCCCTGCTGGCCACATCATTCCTGATCCAAGCCAGGTGCCAGGCGCGAGGTGCAGTGGCCACGTGGGCACACTGCTGGCCTATGTCCAGCTCTGTCCATCAGTGGCCCCAGGTCCCTTTCTGCCTGGCTGCTGTCCAACCACCCTGTCCCCAGCCTGTAGCACTTCAGGAGTTGTTGTGGCCAAAGTGCAGGACCCTACACATGCCCTTGTTAAACCTCACCTTGTTGGATTTGGGTCCTGGATCCAGCCTGTTTGGGTCCATCTGAAGATCCCTCCTTCTCTCAAGCAGATCAACACTCCCTGCCAACTTGGTGTCACCACAGTGCCATGAGGACCTAGAGCATCACAAAATTCTCCATGATTCCATGTGACCTCTCAGTGTCATAATATCCCTTGGGTTCCATGGGACCCCTTGGTATCACACAGTCCCTTGGATCCTTGAGCCCCACAATGTCACAATGGTGCCTTGATCCCCCAAGGCCCTGCAGTGTCCCAATGGATCCTTGGTTCCATGAGGTCTGCAGTGCAATGATGCTTTCCTTGGTCCCACAGTGTCACAATGCCCTCTTGGTCCCAAGGGGTATCACTGTGTCCAAGGTTTCCTTCATTCCAGGAGTCCCTGAGGAGCAACACTGGCCCCTTAGTTCCATGGGGCCCTGCAGTGTCACAGTGGCCCCATCATCACATGAGGTCCTGCTCTGTCACAATGCTCTGCATGGTTCCACAAGGCCCTGCAGTGTCACAATCATCAGAGAATCACCCAGGCTGGAAAAATCTATCCTGAAACACTTCCATGGATGGTGGCTCAGCCTCCTAGGCGGCTGTTCAGCCTAATCCTCTTATTGTGAAGGATATTCCCTAATGTCCAGCCTAAACATCCTAATGTGGCTTAGGGCGTGTCATCCTGTCACTGTTCCTGGTTGCACCCTCCTGTCAGGGGAGTTGTAGAGAGTGATGAGATCTCCCCATGGGCCTCCTCCTCTCCAGGATAAACAACCCCAGCTCCCTCAACGCTCCTCACAGGACTTATGTTCCACAACTCTCACCAGCCTTTTGCCCTTCTCTGGAATGTTCCAGCCCTCCATGTCCTTCCTAAATTGGGGGCCCAGACTGGACACAGCACTGAAGTGCAGCCTCATCAGTGCTTAGCACAGGGGAAAATGACTGCCCTGGTCCTGCTGGCCACATCATTCTGTAACCCAAAGAGTCCCAGGGTTGGATGGGGAAATGCTGAAAGGGGTAGGGGCAAAGTGTTATTGATTGTCAGCCATGAAGGTCTTGATTTTCATATCCATTCAGACTGCATTTAAAGGTGCTGGGGTCAATATCATTTATACATTGTTATATCATTCTATAAACAGGAAAAGACAACAATCAAAAGATTCTCTGCAGTGTTTCAAATAAAGTATTTCACTTGGAATATACATCTGAAATCTTTCTAATTAACCACAGAAAATTGAAAACTTGAATTATTCCCAGAGGTGTTTCTTGTTTGGGTTTTTGGAGAAATGTTTATGAGTCTTTGCACGGAATTCCCGAACTGAAGAGCTCAAGAAAGAAGAGGCCTCTGAGTAGTAAAATTATCAGCAACCTCCAAGTGGCTGAGGATCCATCCTCATCAAGCAGAATGAACAGAATGGGCACAGCTTGTGGCTGCCCCAG
>JAREIS010001015.1:0-35583 GCA_030060385.1 Muscicapa striata striata
GGCCGGCCTGGTGCCGGGGGAGCCGAGCCGAGCCGAGCTGAGCCGGCTAGCTTCCTTCTCCCTCATTATCCCCCCCTGCAGCTCGCATCGCTGGCACCATTTCACTCAGCTCTTTAAAGCTGTCGTTTTCTCGTGTTACGGCTTTTAATCTCTTTGCGTTAACCTCCCCCTTCCCCTCTTTTGTCTTTGTTCCCTTCCTGGACACATTTAACGTCATAAAGCTACAGATGAACAGCAATTCAAGTGTTTCAAGACATCCTGAAATGTAGGAGATGCTACTTTAACCTTTCATGCATCTGAAACTTAAAGTGATGTCTGGAACTGATCTGGAGGAGCAGAGGGATCGAAAGTAACACTCTTGTATACAGAAGACTGAAAACTGTACAAATCAGTTTCTCTTCTAGTAATTCTATACTTTTTCCTTCCAAAGGTGACTTATGTCTTCTCCAGAAAATTAAAGTTCTTAATAATTTACTTAGTAATAAAGTATGTGTACTTCAAAGCACTTTGATCTCAGGACTCAAAGTTAGGGGAAAATTAGGATGTTTAATGCGCATCTCATTGTACTCAACAGAACACTTGGCAGGACCGCCTCTGTATTCTTCTAATCCTTAAATAATTTATTAAAGGAGAATTTACTTTTCATGAGGAGTATTTACATTAGCAATGATGTCCTTGTCTAAGAATATTAGAGAACCTGGGTTTGTAAGAGGCTCATGTTTTCCAAAAAAGTACCTGTCATTTCTAATAATTGATAAATGGTGTATCAAAGCTTGGCTTGTTGAAGTCTTGAAGGTTTGGAGTTCCTGGCTATGAGACCAGATTCAGATTTGTTTTTCATTATATGGGAAAGAAAAAATAATCTGCCCAGCCTGTGGTTCTTCAGTGCCTTACACCTCCCAAGTCCAGTAGGGCTATGATTGCACTTGAACAATGTTTAATATTTTGGATGGATGGGACAGCCTCCTGGGTTTGACCACCTCTGGTGGAGTCAGAGACTCACAGTGGTTACCTTTCACTGTAAATAACCATGTCTTTTTTTCTGTGTCTTTCAGTTCTGACATTATTGTTTTTCTTCTATACAGGTTGGGTTGATGTTGCTAATGATCTTTTAAGGACCTGTCGCATAAACCTGCATATAAAACATCTCTCAGAATGTAGTGCTGATGTGTTTGTTCATCTTTATGAGTCAATCTTAGGAGAAAAAGTACCAGGTAGGAATGATAATTGCTAAATCTGTTTTTTATTTTTGTCTCTGTGTAATTTGTTCCTAAATAAAATTGAAACTTGTAGAACTTCATACAGATGTAGAGATTTTAAGTATTTGTGTCTTTCCAAAATATATAAATATATATAATATATATCCAAAATATATCCAAAAATATAAGATTGTCATTATTTAATAAGAATAAAGTAATATCAGCCACTTTTATTTTAACTTTGGACTATGAATGGCAGCTGTGAGGATAGCCACAGCAAAACGACTATAAATTAGGCCTTGAAAGCCATCTGTGGACATAATACTTTTGAAGGGTGTGGACTGACTCATTTTATCTTACAACAGTGTAGCACTGAAG
This sequence comes from Muscicapa striata striata, assembly GCA_030060385.1. NCBI lineage: Eukaryota > Metazoa > Chordata > Aves > Passeriformes > Muscicapidae > Muscicapa > Muscicapa striata. Next base: position 1,578 of record JAREIS010001015.1, read on the forward strand.
GTCTGCTCTCATAAAATGCTTCATACTTACAGTCTGCTAAGACCTGACCTGTGATTTAACCCTGCTTTAACCCATCTCCACTGGACTTCAGTGACAACAACTAAGAAAAGGCTATACAATTATGTATTTGCTTTGTTTATAAACTGTTATGTGTAGGAAGTGTCAGACTGCTAATTGCAGAAGATTTTAAGAGCACTGAGATAACTGGTACCTATTGAAGGACGACTGTTAAATGTAAGTGCAGAACTAAAAATAACGTTCCCAATTAAGTAGAATACATTGCAGTGCAATTAGTGTGTGACAGGGAAAGAAGCAGCCCTAACACAAACTGCAATTCCAGTTTGATGATCTGAACTAGGTGTGTGTGCTGTGAGTGAAGGACGAGAAATGCTTTAGTAGTCTCTGTTCTTGAATTTAATCCTGATAAAACCCTCACGTCTTCCAAGGGATGTTCAAAGTTTGTGCTCAGTATTTATAAAAGATTTTGTAGGACCATATGATATTTGGGCTTTTCACCAAGGACACAGGGTACTGAAAAAATAATAACTTGTAAGCAAAAGTTAGTTTCATTAAGGTACTTGCAACAGGCTAGCCATTTAAGTAGTCTAAAATCTATTGTTTATTTTAAATAGATTTCATTGCTACTCCCAGAAGCCAAGAGGATGATGCACATAATGTACAAGCAATAATAGATTCCCTGGCACTGGATTATTTGCAGGTCAGCTTGTCTCACATCACGGGTAAGTACTTGGTTTAATGAGACAAACAAAGCTGAATATCTGTGTGGTTTAATTTCAATGCTTTAAGAACCAGGTGTTACACAGCTTGCTTTGGAATATCTTCTTATGGTAGTGGATGTCATCAGAACATTGCCTTGGACATCAGGTTATAAATTGAAACAGCAAGCAGAGAATAAATAAGAGAAAGAAATGTTAAAGTTAACATCTGGCCATTCTTCATTTGGCTGCCCAAATGTTACTGAAATCTGTTACTGCCTCAGGCTTGGACACTGGGTTTTAAGACATGACCCTGGAATTTCAAACTTGTTATTATATTTCTAAAAGTTGGTGAGTAAAGAGTTGAACTTTGTTGTGTTATCTGTACATAGATAATGGCTTTCTCTGAGTATTCCTGTGTATGGTCTCACATAGCATAACCTGCAAAGAATGAAAACTGCTTGGTAAGAAGTATCTCTGACTTGGTGCCTGTACACAGTGGCTGGTGTTTGCAATTCTGCTGCCGCTCCATAGACTGCTTCATGCTGTAGTTTTATGTATAAGAAAAATATTAAATACCAATTGTCCCAGAAAATATCCCAGACTATTTATTTTGTGAGTGTGCTAACGGTTACTGCATCAATAAACTTTGACTTATTACAACTGAAAATACGCAAATTTAGAACACTTAAAATATACTTTAAGTTTAGATACATAGCCATAAATAAGTGACCAGATGTCTTCTGAGCTGACACCTTTACAAGAATTTCCAAGCACTCTTCTACAGAAAATGTCTGCTTTTGAGAATTTTTCTTCTGTGAAGTACTAATTATCAATATGTGTCATTGCCTTCTCTTTAGGTGAGAATATTGTGAAAGGAGACAGGGAATCTATCAAAAACCTCCTGGAAATATTTGATGGTTTGTTAGAGTATCTTAGAGAAGTCAGTGAAGCTTCTTCTCAGACTGGAGGTAAACCCAAAGTGTTTCCAATGTAGCAAAGATTTATTTGGGGTTTTTTTGTTATTTATAACCTTGACAATGGAGAGAAGGACAAAACTGACCCTGGGGGAGGAAATTTCAGGGGCGAAGCTGAATATTTACATTCCTTATTTTCATAAACAGTAATAAAATAAATAATTTCCCCCAAAACTTACATAATCTTTCTGCTTCGTTCTTGTCACAGAAACCTACTCTAGACAATTCATCCTTTGTTAGCTGCTTTTCAACTTGTAAATTAGATGATTTAGGATTAGGATTCAAGGAGGAAAATGCTGGCTTTAATTGGAACAATGAGCAAATGTCACTAAAACACTGCAATGTTGATATTACACATCAAGTGTTTTGATACTGGAAGTAGTACCTGTTAGTTTATAGGTAGAAGTAGTTTTCCTGAAAATAAATCTTGCTTATTAACAGCTGAGATGAATGTGCTGTCCAGTGATGAAATTCAAATTGCATCTCAAGAGCAGCTGGAAAGCACTGCTAGTCAACTTACAGAACATACACTACTCTCATCAGTTGGAAGGTAAGAACAATTCTGAATATTTGCTTTCACATAGTGATTGACTGTCTTTGTGTATTAGTAGAGAAATTAGTAGGTTTTTTATAGTATAGACACCTACTGATTACATATGCCACAATGAACATGAGGTGACTCCTCTGGTTGGGCTAAAATTACATTTGTGACTTCTTTTGCCCTTGAAGAATTGCTGTTTAAGTTTACATTTTATGTGGAATGAAACTCTGATCAGTTTTAAAGGGTGTATTTTAAAGACTGATGCGTTAAGCTGAGTTCAGTTTGTGTCTGTGCCTCCTGCTCTGGTTTGCTCTGTGGCCGTGTCCTGCACGGCTCCTCGGCAGCTCCATCTTGTGGGCTGAATGGGCAGAGGCTGAGAGAGGAAATATTTGATGGCTTTATGTTCCCCTTAGGTCCCAGTCAGAATATTTTATTCTAACTTGTGATACAGATGGCTCAGAATCTACCAGTGAATTAATTAAACTTGGAGATACTGCTTATTCATTTTCCAAGAGAGGGGAAGGTGAGTTTGGGTGAGAAAAAAAATTTAAGACTCTTCTGTAGTAAGACTTCTAGGCTTTTTGTTTCCTTTTTTAAAGTTACTTCTTTCAGCTAAATACCATTTTAAATCCTTATTTAAAAAAAAACCCAGACAACTCACAATGAACAAATACATCTTGCTGTAGTTAAAATTTCTGGATGTAAATATTCCAGGCATTATTTTTCATGACTCCTGTACTACCTTATTTGTGTAAAGGTTTGTTGTTTGACTTCTAATTCAGTTCTACAAAAGCATTTTATCTTGTTCAGTAGAATAGGGGAATTATGAAGACTTTGTTTCATTTGTTGCAGTGTAAGATATATTATTTAAGACTGTAAAAAGATGAGTAAATCCATTCTTAAAGAAGACTTGTTACGAGCATGTGCCCCTTCAAAACTTCATGGATGGCTCTGAAACAAATAATGTGCCAATGACCTAAATGGAGCTCATTTTTATTTCCTATTTTTCTATAAGAATATTCAAATTCTTCCAATTCTTATTGGAAGATTCATCTCCTCAAGTAGAGGCATCAGGAAATATTATGAATTATGAACATTTCATTGACTGGAGTTACAAATAAGAATTGAACAGACCTATTTTGAGCTTAGTATGGATTGCTGACACCAAGCAGTTAGCAGAATTAAAATTGTCCATCTCAACAGTTCATAGCAAGATGCTTTATAGATCTTAATTTAATCTTTTTAAACATCCACTTCTAGAACTTCAGCTGCCTGGATGGTGTCTAGCAGAAAAGGACACGGAGGTAGAAGAATCTGAAAGCTCAGAGGCTCCTGCAGCATTGCCCCGACAGTTCTCAGGAAGTGAAAGGGGGATTGTAAAGGAAAAGGAAAATGGTGAGTATTGATTCTTTTGACAGCTCATCCACCTGATTTTGATTTAGGGGTGTAGGGAACTAGGGTAGTGTGGAGGAGAGCTTTAGTCATGAATGGACTTCGTGTCATGTTTTAAAATAAATTCTTTACAGTAATGTGATATTTAGTCTCTCAGAGTAGGCAAACTTTCATTATCTGGGGTATTTCTGCGTAGCTAAAATTTGGCTTCAGCTAGGATGTTTTTAATTTGTATTGTGGTTTGTATTATTTTCTTTTGTGGTTCAAAACACTAAAAAGTCCTTGTGGAAGATCTTCCCATCCAAAATCGTGTTCTCAAGGCTGAAAAATGTTATAGCACTGTCCTATGCAATCCAACAAAGGTGGCAGCTCACATTATCTATTGAGACACTTCCCTTTACTATGTACAGACAATGCACAAAACGTGTTCTGCTTTCCCAGATAACACTTCGAGTTCTTTGTATTTGCCTTTTCAGGAGGGATGGAGTCTGTTCATGCTGCTGAACCCCACAAAGGGAGTCAGAGTGCCAGTGCTACAGAACTGGCGGAGCCCATCCAGCAGGCAATTCCTCTGCTGCCCCCGTTCCAGCCCTCGGATCCGGGATGGAGAGATTACCACAGCTCAGACAGACAGGCAGCAGCTCTGGCTTGCAGTCAAGCAGTGAGCATTCCTACTGTAAGGAAAAAAACTGCTCTTTGATTATTTAATTTTCTTTTATTAACCAATACTGCTTTCATTTGAAAGCCTCCTCATTTACTTGCGGAATGGGAGTAGCTGGTCCCTGAAGAACACTTTTGAATGTGTCAGAGTTTATCTCAGTTCCAGGAATTTTGGACTGTGGATTCATTCTTAGCTAAGTGTCCAGAGAGAATTTAGTTTGAGGAGTGTGTTTATTTTATACATATATACATACACACACATCTCGACAGTGAATGCAACTACACAGTTTACAGTATAGTAAACAAAATAATTATAGTGATTTTTATTTATCTCTAAAATCAGCATTGATTTCCATTTGTAAACAGACCTAATGTATGACCTTCCTGTCAGCACTCACCTGTGAATTTATAGAACACATCTTGCTTTTTATTTCAGATTGAAAAGTCACTTACCCAAAAATCTGATGATGTTTCTGATGGTCTTCCTCTATCAAGAAAGATTCCTGGTGAGAGAAAATTTTGCATCCTCTAGGATAACTCTTAAGTATTATAATGTTGCATTTATTTTTACTGGTACCACAAGAAACATTGTTTTGAATCTACCAGTGCATTTTTTGAAATTCAGCCACAAGTTCATATTTCTATCTCTGCTTTACAGAGGAACAAAAATAGGTTACTTTTAATCTGTTCCATCTACTGGAAAAAAAGTAATCCATGTCCCCAATTCAACTCCTTTCTTAGTTAATCCTGTTAAGACGGGCCTATACCACAGAAATCTCTTCCAGCAGATAAGTCCCATGGCTGAGCTTATTCTGAGCAGAGAAACATGGACCAAACAAGCCAGTTTCAATTCTAAGAAAAAGCCATTAACTGCTATTATAGAAAAGGTTTAGAAGCTATTTTTTTCAGTACTCATTTTCTCTGTTGCCTTGGAAACACTGCTTACCTTTTTTAGTTTCCATAGCATTCCCATGACATGGAACATTGAAGACTGGAGAAATTACCAAAATGAATGTCACAACTGGGTAACCACAATTGCTTTGTCATTCTATTCTCTGAATAATTTGGATCCGCCCTAGCTCACATCTTTTTTTCCTTGTTGCCCACATTAGTAGGCCCAGTGCCATTAACTCACACTTACCTGTCATCTACTTCTGCAGTGGGAAAAATGCTGGGAGATGATGCTGAGGACAATGTGACAAAGGTACATGTTGCATCTTTTTTTTTTTTTTTTTTTTAATTTCAATCAGTATTTTTTTATTTTTGCTTAATTTGTCTGTTATCTTGTGGCACTTCTGGGCTTACTTCAAACCTGCTTTAGACTTTCTTTCCCCAATATACAATCAGTGATGCAATGTTGTTAGACTGTGTGATTATGTGCAGTCTGTGAGTCATGTCAGTTCTTAGTTCTTCCTGGAGTTGTTTGCTCCAAAATGTACAGAGCCAGCACCCACAGAGTTCTATTTATCACAACCAAGCAGTTACTGGTTATCTTGCTTTTTAATCAAAAATGTTCAAAGCATAGGAGTACAGTCATGTCCTTTCTCTGAAGTGTATCAGTAGTGTAAATTAGTAAGAATTTTGGGGGTTTTGGCCAATAAGACTTAGATTTACTCCTTTTTAAAGATCCATTAACTGCTTATTATATTCTCTCCTTATATTTTCTTGCGTTGTCCTTTGCTTTTTAAAAATTGAATAATGCAAAACCCACTAACTGATCAGTAGTTACCAATCTGTGCCCATAGAAATGTGTCTGTAAAGGAAGTTTCTTTCTCTAGAAACACAATTTTGCCTTCTGCAACCACAAGAGGTACTCACAGACTTTGCTTGTTCCAACAGTTTAAACAGTTTTTACATCTACATTGTCTCTGAAACTCATTTTCCATTGGTGCATTTCCCAATATGTCCATGCCAAGCCCAAGTTCCTCCAGTTTGAACAGAGAAGTTACCAGGCAGAACTGAACCAGTGCAGCTAAATGGCACAAGGACAGGAGTGTTCTCTTTTGGCTTGCTGTGAGCTGCAGCTCAGTCTGTACTAAGGGAATTTCAGCTTATTTCCACTACCTGGCATCAGTCCCAGGCTGATGAGGTGGAATGTGGAGATAGTCATTACCTTAGCCTAGACCCTCTTCTGGTTCAGGGATTTAGCTGTGAACTGATCCTCCATATTTTTGCTACTTACTTCTTAAAACATTACTTCTCTAAAGCACACAATCTGCAGGACAGGAGCCTAGAAATATAACTATTTTTATATATCTATACTCACAGGGTTTGAGATGGTCCTATTACAGCATCTCTACTCACTTGGTCTATAAAACCTTCATTTACTCATTTCCTTAGGTGCCTCTGCTATGTGAGTCTGCTGTATCTGCCTCCTCTTCTAAGGAAAAGCTCTCACTACCTGCTGAACAAGTAACACAAATCCCAAGACCTGAATCTCAACACTGGCCTAGAACAAGGCAAGTTCAGATTTTTGGTACTGAACCACACTGGCACTTTGATTTCTATGGTCAGCCAGCCCCCACCTCCCTTTTAAAATAGGATCTCTCTTTCCTTGGCTGTGTGACAGTGAAAGAGTAATTCTAACAGATTTCCTATTTTTCCTGACATATACTCATTTTGTTCAATATGGTTACAGGTGTTTACACATTCTGCTTTACTTAATCCAATGAAATTGGATTTACTTGATTCAATGAAAATGTGCTTAGGCAAAAAGTGAACTGGAATTGTGTGAGATAATGCTCATTGTCAAGTTTTTAGAACAGAAATTAAATCTGTCTGTTTTCTGCTTTAGCAAATATGAAAATTCCACCAAAGATTCACTTCCCCACAGAACAACAAAGGAGAAGGTGCCTCAGCAAGATTTTCACGAAGCATCAGAAAATCTGTCTCGCAGGCTAAATGAACTAGATTTTGTAAGTGCAGTCTCTTCTTTGTTGAGCTGAGCAATGCAGCTTCAGTAATGACAGTGGAGAGAATATCAGTGCAATATGGATTAAAAGAAAATCTGCAACTAACACCTGGCTTTAGTTAAAGTTTAGAACTGTCTATTGAACCTGACCCCCAAAAAAAAAAAAAATCTATCCCTTAGATGTTGAAGAGAGCTTTGGGTGAGCACACAAGAGAAGAGGAGCTGACAGATGAGGACAGCCTGTCCCAGCACAGTGACAGTGTCATGGACTATGGCCGAAGCACAGCTGGGAGAGGTAACAATCTTTGTGCCACTATAGGGGTGGAAACAAATATAAAAGAAACCTTTTCATGTAAAGCTGATACACTCAATTAGTTAGTTACTAGGTTTTGTATTGCTGGTTCACCTCTATTTTGTCTTTGATCCAAACCTGAGCTACAGTAGCAGAATAGCAACCAAGTTTCTGTTTAACACTTAAAAAATGTGATAAAACTTTGCAAAAAAAAAATACAAGGCAAACAGGGCCACAGTAAAAAATCTAAAGAAGGTGGGGGGAGGGACAGAATACAAGCTCACAGTACTGTGGTTCTGAAATGAGGGCCTAGTCACAAAACACTTCACAGGTTTTTTTGGTCTCAAATTAGATACTCAGTGAATGATCTTTCCCTACAGATACATCAAGTCCAAGCTACCCAGGCAGGCCACGATCCCTCTCTCCAGCCTCACCCTCATCTCAGCACCAGCAACAGAAACTGCGGAGTAGTGGAACAGGCCAAATAAAGACAATACGCAGCCACGTGCAGGAAGAGAGGGATGAAAGAACAAGAAAAGCAAAGGTAATTTTTATATTGGACCTTGTGGTAATTCTCACCAACAGTTATACTAAAACCACAAAAACAGAACACTTTTACGTAATGGGGGCAGCTGGTCTCCTTTAGTAATCATATGCTGTTTTATCTCTAGCCTGCTGAGGAAGAGACTTAAACCCCAAATTTTGCAAAAAAGAGTTTAAAGTGGAAGAAGCTACTTTGACCCATGCAGCAAACAAGTTAACAAGGTGGCTGTAAGGACTGATTATTTCCTCTGACAAGCCCTTTTATTTTGTTTTCTAGCTGGTCACTGATGCTTATGAAAATGAGCTAAGAATTTTTGAAGCAAGGGAGAAGCGTAGAATTTCCAAGCTCAGAGAAGCTGCCAAGGAAGTGGTAGGTGATGCACTGTTGGGATTGATGGTTGTATTTTGTTTGGTTGATTTTTTTTCTTTTTAAATTTGTCTAGATGGTCTGTCCAGACACTTTTGGGTAGAAAACCTCCTTGACTTCCAGTGTCATAGTTACAACACTGTACAGCCGAAGTAGTAACTTACTAATGTTAAGTGCTGCAGAAGAGCTGAGGTTATACAATAATGAGATTTAACCTTTATTTGAACCCTGACCTGCATGTTTGAAATTCTGGCCTTCTGGAAAATCCAATGCAGTATGTTCAAGTTTTCATTCTAAAGTCTGAAAGACATTTAAGTTCTAATGGCCAAACTGCGTTCTCTCTGTGTTTCCCTTCTCATACCTGTTCTTCATCTATTTTACATCTGCTACTAAGGAACAAGAGTACAAAGAAAACGTCTTTCAAGAACATCCAAAAGTGTCTCGGCCAGTAAAAATTTATTCTAGAAAAACCACACCTCAGTATTCCAAATACAGCCAGTGGATTCCAAAACGAAGGATCATGAAGCCAAAGCAAGCAGCTCCAAGTAAGAACTGCAAAACTATACTTGGTGGAAAACTGGCATCTTTTGAAAGCATGTATTGAACTCCAAGAATAAAGGCACCAGTCCAACATATACCAGTCAGCTGTAGAATTTTCCCTTCTTCTGACCTCTATATGTCTGGATTTTTGTTAGGGAAGATAATGCTTTACGTAAATGTAAACCATCCGTGCACAATCAAACTGTGACCCATTTGCTACTTCCTTAAAATCCCTTGGATTATTTTCAGGGCTTTTTTCCACTGCTGCTACCCTCATGCTTATTTCACTACAGTCTGAGCTCTCCTTTTGTTATTTTTCTCAGCATGTATCAGATTTAAAATTGGGCCTGTGGCTTGAGCTGAGCCACATACAGGATCTGTCAGGACCCTGTCACTGTGCTGTTAATTCTGCCATTGGTTCTGCTGAGCAAGTGATGCTCCAAGAAAGCCAAGCTGCAAATCCTAGGCCCAGTTTTGGTAACCAGCACTGTGCATGCCTATAGATAAGATCACCAGATAATCCCCTATATACCTGCGTGTTGCTCAGCTACACTGCCATTTTTTTCCCAGTTTTTGAAGGCCATATACGTGGTAAATACCCTTTTGTTTCATCTTCCCATCATCTTTTCCTGAGAGAAAGATCAAAGATGTAATGGGAATGAGCTGGTTGCAAACCAGTTTATTTTGCATTTGTTTACTTGACCTGGATCTGTCATTGCCACTGCTGTGTTGGCTTTATTTTAAGATGCTGCAACCAGAGAGCGAGAGAGAGAGCAAGCAATGACTGATTAGTGATGGTCACAACCACATGAAGAAAGAAAGGGGATACCTGTCTTAGTTGGATGTCGTGGTGATAGGGAAATGACATCTGAGCCATAAAATCAATTCTTCAGAGAAAACAACAGAAGACTGGGATTGCTTTCTCTGCTGCTGTCCTGGCAGGATGATATGTCCTGCTTGGCTTAGCTTGACATGGTAACAGCAGCATGGTCATTTTATATAGTGTTCAGTGTAAAGTATTTCTTAACTTCTTAGGCTAACACTGCCTGGATGAATTTACAACTAAATGTATTCTCCAATAATTTATTGCTTATTGCTCTTTCTTTATCTTACAGTGACAATAAGAGACAATGACCTCCTCTTGCAGCTCCTGGAGGAGTTTCCCCACCTGCACATTTCCTCCCGTACTCTGAATAAAATGTGGCAGCAGCAGCTTGCACAAACTCTGCACCTCAAGGCACCTTCTGCCAGACCCAGACCAAAACTCCAGAATGAAGTGAGTGTTCTCACTCTTACCTGCTGGATGTCAGCAGAGATAGCCTGCCAGGGCACCTGCACACCCACAGCACAGCGTGGCAGGATGTTCTGGGAGCTTGGTTAAATAGGGATGAACAGATTTACATACATAGGTTCAACTTTTCATCAGCTGCTTGAATATTATGGTCCTTCCTTTATACTGTTTACTTGAGTACTGCCTAGGGTTGCTGTTGCTTTTTAAAAAAAGCATTTTGTAGTTTCCACTGCTCGTTCTGAACAGTATTTTAGTTTAAAAGTGAGTTATGAGATGCAAAAGTTGATTAACTTATACAAGGCAACTCTCAACTCAAACCCCAAAACACAGCAGAAGGGCAAAATTTAAACCTGCTGCATAGGACAGCTCATCCTGCAGCATGATGCTTTTTTTTTTTTTTTTAAACCTGCAGGTTGAACAAGCCTTGAAGAAACAGGAGCTGCTTGCTGCAATTATTAAGAGAGATCAAGATCACAGCAAGAGACTGGTATGTTCTTTGAAGACTATTTGTTACCTAATGCAGAGCTATCTAGAATCCATAGTCCCAGATCATGAAAGTAGCTTTTTGTCTTATGACAAGTTTATGCTTTTTGAGTAGCTGTGGTCTCAAAATGTCACATAGTCTGTTGAGCAGCTACTGGAGTCATGGGAATGAAATATTATTATTGTTACATTGTACTGTTGCTCTAAAAGATAAATTCTAAAAAAGTGCAAGGAGGAGAAACCTCAGCTCTCATGACAGTGCTGACTCCTCAATTCTATAGTGACACGACTTTGCTACATCAGTGGTGCCAAATGTGTTAAACCTAACTGCAAAGCTGGGGTGTGGAGAAGGTCCTCAGTAAAGGACCCTAATCAGCAATGATGAACAAAGCCTTGCCTGCAGGGGTATCTGTTGGCAGGGTGGTGGTCTGACAGCTGCTGCTCTCCCTTTAGCAAGAGATCAAGCAGCGCATCTATCGGCAGAGATGGGCTCAGAACAAGGTGACAGAGAAGAAGCAGCAGGTGGCCCGGGCCAGGAAATACTACGAGGATTACAGGCTCCAGCTCCGGGCTAAGCTGCTGCGGGCCAGGACACGCGAGGAGAAGGTGAGAACCAGGGGTCTTGCTCTGCAAGGGTGGAATTTTTTTCCTGTCAGGACTCCAGTGCTGAGGTCTGGTAGTTCAATGCTGCATGTGCAGTGACCAGAGCACAGAGCCAGGATGAAGTGGTTGATTAGTCAAGGCCACAGATGAAACTGTTCCTTCTCTGGAAATGTGGATCCAGTACAGGGCAAACCACTGTGAAACAAGAAAGGATGATTTATGGGGCTAAGAGGAGAGAAAGGGTGAAGTATCAGTGTGGAAAAACAGGGCTGGGTAACATGAGAAATTGGGGAAATGAGTTTTCAGAATCAGTAGGATTAAGAAGTTGTTCCTAAAGTCACCATCCAAAGAAAACAATCTAAATCTTCAGTTAAGGGAACTGATCAAACAGGCAGTTTTGTTGTTCAGTTGTGTTTGTTAAACAGAGTGGACTTTGTGATGGATATGATCTAATTAGAGCTGGACATCAGAGTGAGGGAAAGCAAGGAGTGTTACTACATTCTGCAAGAGTAGATACACACCTTCCAAAATAAAAAACTAGAAGTTTACTGCATAATCCACTGGTAGGGATTTGAGAACTGTTTGCCTCAAGCTGTGAGCTACAGCTGCTAAGTGTTCTTGTGGAGGAATGGAAAGCCTGAGTCCAGGCTGGATTTCCTGCTGCTGGAAACCTGGATGAAGGTCCTGAAGTCAGACTGCAGAGTACAGGGTGGGTTGTAAATCACGGTGGATGTTCAGAGGCCCTGGCTTGCACAGTTGGGTCATCTGACTAAACTGACATGAAAAATTCTTTTATCTATCAAAATTTCAGCTAAATGAGTAATACAAATCCAGCTCAGCTGTATGTGCACCACCATTTCTAGGTACATAGTTGTGCTTTTTCATGGGCCATGGCCTATCCTCATGTAAACAGTATTCCATCAGGAGATAAAGCAGCTGAGAAATGTAAATGTATACTTACAAGTTCCTGGGAAAGTTTCAGGTTTGCTTTTGTTAATTGCTGGCAGATATTTAAAAACTTATTTGAAGAAGGTTTAGAAATTCAGAAGCAAAGACTGAGGGACCTGAGAGTTTATGCTCAAGAGAAGCGCGATGAGCAACGGCGAGAGCACCAGATTGAGCTGGAATCTCTGGAGAACTACTACAAAGATCAGGTAAAGCTTCATCTGGATCAAGCAGATCATATTTTTCCATTTAGAAGTCTTTCTTTAATTAGTTCAACTCACACATATGTTATGTTTAGTTTTCCATGCTAGCAGAAGTTATAGGTCAAGAATTCCAAGAAATCCAAACCAGAGAGAAAGCACAAGCACAAGTAAGTATTCTTAATTTTTTCCAATTGCCTTTTCTTTTTACATGTTGTGGCTAATGTCAGTATTTTCTTTAGATGCTACAGAAAACAAAAAAAGAACTGAGATCAAAGATGGAAAAGGAAATACAGCAACTGCAAGCAGCAATCATGCACAATGATGATGACACCTTTTTTCAAGAACTAGAAGCAGACAGACTGAGATCCAGACTTCAGATGGCTTCTTTCCAGTACAGCCAAAGCCACTTCTTCTAAGACTTGGGTAAATGTCATTGCAATCCTCCCTGGCTAAGATGATCAGAGTCTTTGAGAGCTGCTATAATGGGAAGATGGTGTGAGGCTGTTTTTCTCTCTAAAATATCTGTTCTGTCATTTTGACCTGTCAGGGTGTAGCTGCTGGGATCTGAGATCTCCACAGCACTTTTAAGATCACCAATAAAGTTTCTGAACTACTTTTTACCTTTCTAGCAAGGCTGGGGTAATGTTGGACTCTACCCAGAGATGTTGGGATGAAGTCAGAGTGCTTTAGTGAAGTTTTCCTGGTGGAACAGTTGGATGCTGAGGCTCCTCTGCATCTGTGCTGCTGCTAAGCCAATCTAACACCATTAGCCAGAAATCATTGATTGGAAAGGTCACAAAGCACAAGAAGATCTTTAAAAGAACATCAGAGGTTCAGGTTTCCTATGAAAGGCCAAGTTAGAGAATGCCTGCAATAAACCTGCAGGTTTATAAATAACTGGGAATTTAAATACATTAAGCAAGGGAAGACTACTGCTTGTGTTTGCAGTGTTGGTGTTGCTGGCTTGATAAAACATAAAGGGATATAAAATACTCTTTCTATGCTATAAATGCACTGGGCAAAGTAATTTGAAATAGAAAACAATGCAGATTCTTCTAAAGCTGTACATGATAAGCTTCTGCAAGAGATGAACCCTGGGAAGGAGCTGGGGGCAGCATTCCTAATGTTCCACAATGCCACACTCACAGGTTACTCCATCTTCACACTAACAGAACCAGAATTAAAAAATGATTAAATATTTCACCAGTAGCTTTTACCTCACTTTAGTTTGTAAGGTTTGCTTTCAGGCAGAGCAGGAGCTGACAGCAGGCACTGCACCTACTGTAGCAAATTCCAGTGCTATAAACAGTGCAGTGCCCAGCAGGAAATCCAGGTTTCACCTGCCAAACACTGGGGAGGTGCCAACACAGAGGGATGAGGACTTAAACTAAGAACAATTACATAAAACCAAGCTGATACTAATGAAGTGCATTACTGATACAGTCTCCTCTGCCTGACAAAAGTGCAACTCTTAATTTAAGTTTAGCTTGGTAGTAGAAGAGTTCTTGCTTAAAACTGCTGTGTGAGAAGTGATATAGGAATACTAGATTTAATTGCACTGTACATACAATATATAAAGGTTGCCATTAGGAGACTCTGATGGACCTGCCAACACACAGAGGATGCAAACTCATGCACTGAAAAAAAGAGATAAACAGGAAAACACAGCCCACGATATCTGAAGGAGCTTCTTTTACAGATTAAACAAACTAGCCAGCTGTTACAACATAAGATACCTCACTGCAAAAATACAGAGCCAAAAACCACACCAAAACCTCTCTACAAAACCAGAAACACAAAATCCCTGACCTATCCAAACTGTTTCAGGGAGTTGCTGTAAGCCTGGCTAAGTTGAAGACTTTAAGGGACAATATTTATCAGCTAAAATTGATGAAATTTAGCAAGTCTTCACCAGATTTGCCTTTATTTCCCTCAAGGAAGTTGGTGTAGCTTTGCTGAGTTTTGAGAGGAGACATCTGTTCACCTGTGCTGAGATAAAGTCCTTGCCAAGACACGCCAGTACCTGAGAGCCAGAAGAAAGACCTGCTGTGTTTGACTAGAACATTCAGCACACTTCTCACTGTAGGTAACAGCATGTAGGAAGTCACCAAGTTCAAGTATTTTCTCCTGAAACAAAGTCAAGTTACTTAAAAATGAAATTGTTACATTTTAAAGATTTAATTAAGAAAAACTTCAAACTTTTAAAACCATTGATGCTGTGACAGTGCAAACAGCATACAATTTATTGCTCAACTTCTGCATGGGTACATACATTAAGTACTTAAAAACCATTTTATACAGATTTTTTTGTTGTTGTTGTTAAAGCTCATGTAACAGCTGGGTGAAAATACAATGATACCAATGCTAAAACACTCTGTAATAAATACAATGGAAATGATAAACTAAGAACTGTCAGTTTGTGGAGGAGTAATTACACTTGTATAAACTAATTACAACTACAGACAAAGCTCTGAGGATGTGTAGAGCCAGGAACCTACTACATAGTGTAAAGTACAACAAATGGCACCTGTCAACTGTGTGGTGCTGTTTAAAAAGATGCTACATGGAGCTGGAGGATGGTGCTGTGACAGGAGCAAAGCTTGAACTTCCATCAATGCAGCCTTTTAAACGCACCAGGAGTTCAGTACAGATGTAGTGTTGTAGAACAGGAATTTCAAAACAGCTTGTGTGCTCTGGACTTTAGTACAACACAAAAATTTGGTACAAATAAATCAGTTTAGGGAAACTGAACCTATGTGCAAAAAAAAAAAAAAAAAAAAAAATTAGAATACATACTGTACAAAGCACCATTACAAAACTCTTTACACCGAGAAATTAAATCCTCTGAAACTCAACTGTGAACTGTATATTTGAAATCTACAAAAGTCACTGTTCATAATTAAACATTCATAATGAAAAGCAACAGCATAAAACCATGATGTGACATCTCTCTAAAACAACTAAAGACTGGATAAAGTAAAACCCAGTAAGAGGGACACATTGAAATAAATATTCACATTAATCATGGGGTGAAAGTCCAAGGTTAAAATGCAATATTAGGCTTAGCACCTTTTTGAGGGGAAAGTAGCTGACATGTTCTTGAAACAAAATTTTGGAAAGGAATCAACCCTTTACCACATTCAGATAAACATCTGACTGGGTGATGAGGTGCTTCAGTTAAAGCTCTCAGTCTTTATGAAGGTAGAAAGGCACTCAAAATACTTGGTATATTCATCCTCATCTGCCAGCTGTGGAAAGTTCAATGCAGATTTGTCTAGTTTTGCCTATAATATATTAAATTTACAATATCTGTGGCAGTTAAAAAAAATCTCAATGCCATACCAAAATATTTAGTAGAAAAGCAGATGTACTGCTAAGGCTGCTGTGAAAATGAATGTAATTATCAGCTGATCTGAGTCTCTATTCTGCAGAGCTCACCTCCTCCCTCCCCAAAGATGCTTTTATGACAGCAAGGTGACCATAACTATGCATTCACTAAATCCACCAGCCAGATTTTATGTTTGCCATGTTCTATGACCAGGGAGGCTGTGGCCACAGCCTAGGCAAGCATAAGGGGATTAAAAAAAAAAAAACATAAAATGAAAAATGACTTTTATCAGTTCTATGACACTGGGGTCTCTCCTGTGAACAGTCCCAAGAAGCTGTCTGTAAAACCCCTGCCACAGTCCCTCACACTGACCTGGCAGGGGCTGAGCAGAGGCTTTGGGCAGGGCTGGAGCTGTGGCCCCAGCCAGGGGCTGCACTTTGAGTGACAAACCCTGGGCAAGAACCTGCTGTGCTCCCCAAACCTGCACAGGAGCAGGGGCAGCTCCCCTGGTAACAGTCACCTGAAAGCCCTGAACTGGGGAGCCCAGCAGGATGCAAAAGAGTGCAAGAGTCCATGAAATGAAAAGAAAAGGCTCTGCTGTGTTTCAAACCTGGCTGTCACAGCAAGTCTCTTGGCTTTCTGTTTACATCCTTAAGTAGCCTCATCCTGCAGCCAGCCCAGAAAGGGAAGCAAGTCCCTTGGAAGAACCCTGCCAGCAACAGCTGTACAAAAAAAATAATCAAACAGCATGGATTTGGCTCACCAGATTCTCACCACAGTTCTATAAAAGTAGTCCCTTGCCCACTATTCTAACACACAACATCCAGTAGTAGTTTACTCACTGTGGCAGTCAGACTTGGCAGAGCAAAATTTAGTTCAGGCTCCACAGAGCAGACAGAAAATTAGCTGCATCACTGTGACTTACACTGCAAACATGGAACAGCTGGTTACATCCCATCCCTTAAGCATTTTCAATACCTTTGACTTCCTTCTTATTGGCAGCAAAAAAATAGTGCAGATTTGATGATTAATTGTAACCTAAGTTACAAAAACACAACACTGATTGGAAAAAACCTGCTACTTATTCCAAATATTTTCATGGCTGAGAGGAGAATGGCACCATCTCTGAAGCAGCCTGATTTACCCCCACACCACGAGCAGATCAGACAGATCTCAACTGAGAATTTCCAAACTAACATCAAAATTCAGTTCCCTCTACTGGTAGTGCATTTTATTCCCCTTTGAAGAGATCAACCCATGCTATAAATCATATATATACTTACTTCCATCCCTACAATCAATAAATTATGTGCTCTTACAACCTCATTTCCAAAGCACATTACACATATTTCAGTCAATACACCATTTTTCCTTAGTTGCAACTTAAACCCACGTGTCATGAGCAGCTGGACAAAGATTACAATGTGTTTTACCTGATAAATCTTTAGGATCAACAAATATAGAATATGATTTGGCTGCATTCAGACAAACTTTGGTTGACTGGACAGGATGGATTCTGGAACAAACTGCTGACAGGCTTCTGCTAGCAAAGCCCATCAGTGCTTCAACAGCTACAAAATGCAGCGTTTCAATTTAAGGTCAAAAGCAACAAAAAATACTCTTGTTAGAAAAATGCTGTTTAAAAAAAAAATCAAAACATCTACTGTTCATTAAGAAAAGGTTATTCCACGTGTAAACACAAGGACTGTACCAAATAGTCTGTGTCACTCACTAGAAATTCTGCTGGAGGAATCTGACAAGTGATATAAATAGGACCCCAAAACATCATATTCGGAATTCCTGCTTGAAAAATATAAAAAAAAAGCCCCGTGGCAACATTTACCTGGAGTTTACATTGCAGAATATAATGGTTTACTATAAGAAAATGCAGTTAACATGTAAGTGGCTTTCATTAAAAACATTAATGATTCTTTCAGCCAATTTTATGCGAAGTTAGAATAATCCAAAATATTTTTTTCCAAAAATAGCAGGTATAGATGCTGTTCAGTATCATACATTTAAAACAGGCTGAAACGTGACTTGTACCGACTGCTGAAGTTGTGTCTTGGTATCTGAGAATAGAAATCAGGTAGGCAAATATAATAGATTACCTCTTATAAAAATAGTAGTAGTCTTTAAGTATAGAATACTGCTTAACTGTTGAAATGTAGGAAAAGTCAGCATTCTGTATGTTCAAGATATTAGTTTTTAATAGCAGCTGAATGATCCTATGGCAGGAACCACAGAACCTATTTTCTTGAAATAAAAAATTAAAAACATTAAAAAAAAAAATGTCCAAAAGCTGTCCTTTCCCTCCCAGTGTCCTAGTGTAGAAAAGGGAAAGTTTCCTGTATTTCAAGCATTTCTTGAGTCTTGGCTGAGGGAAGGAAGGGCTTTCTGGCTGACAGGAGTATAAATAGAGTCTGGGAGAGGCTGGGAGGGTCATTCCACAGCAAAGCCACAGGTCTCCTCGATGGCCGTGAGCAGCTTCTCGTAGAGCTTCTCGTAGCTCTCGTACGCGGGAATGTCGATCCTGTTGAAGCTGGGAGAGAAGCACAGAGGTTTCACTCTCCAACATCACTGCCAGCTCTGCCACACCTCAGCATGGCTTAAGGACATCACAAAGCTCCATTCAACAAAAGCCAGCTCCAGTTTTCACTCCCTAAGGGACAGCTTTGATTATGTCATAAAAGACAAAAGAAGTAACGCTGCTCCAAATACTCTGCCAGCAGATTTAAGCTACAGATCACAACAGAGAAATGAAGAAGTCTTACCAGGTATGAGCTTTAGGCAAATTATTAGTGCTGGCATCGATCTGGTGTATTGTGAAGAGTCGTGGGCCTGCAGCACCTGAAAATCCAGAGGAGATCTCTACTAATGTGTGGAATAACGTGAAATGTCTTTGTTGCACTGCAACAACAAGACAGCAACTAAAATACAAAGAGAAGCTCTGCACCAAGAAAGATGAAATCATAAACAGGCAGAAAAAACTGCAAAGTCCCAGTGGCTGTGGGACAGACTCCTTGCCCACTCAGACAGCCCTGCAGTTACTTAAACCATGGAAAGGTAAGGAAAAAAGCACTGAAAAGGAAGAATAAATCACCTTTTTCACACAGTGTACTGCATAATTCTAGCAGTTTTTATCTTCTCTCACCCCTCCTATACAACAAAACTTACACAGCTCTACCTGTCCCTGTTTTGAATTGTCTTGAACAGTGGCCAATTCCACTGAAATCCCAGAGTGTCACAATGTCAATTCCTTGTGATTTTAATAAACTAATCTGGCTACTAGAAATCCCCTTAATATCTCTGCTAAAGAAAAAAGACTGCAGCACAGCCATCCTTTAGACTTGTCGTGCACTGAAGATGTCACAAAGGACAGAAGAGGCTACAAATGTCCCAACCTGAGCAAAACTGGAATCCTGGTCTGAGCAGCCATTAAAAATACAATTCAGAGGGTCACTGCTTCTCATGGGGACTCTGCTGTTAAATAAGAGCCTGAACTTGAGCTGTGTTAGTGCATTTCAGTCTAAAAGAGCCCCCAGAACTGTGCAATCGATGAGAGCTTGTAAAAGCCAGGAATTAAAACCCTGGCTTGTGGAAGCCCTCTAACATCTTAACTACCACAACGTCCTGCCAGAGAAGGAAGTGAAACAAAGAGCCATTTGCACCTGCCTAAGAAAGTACCAGACAAACATTCTAAAAAGAGCTCCTGGTGATTGCAATCAGACTGTTCAGATGGCTCTTTAGAAGTCACACTGCAGCTCGCATTCCCATTTTTGCTGAGCCGTGCCCCCAGGAACAGGCGGGTGTTGTTACCTTGCAGTGCCTTGAAGCCCTGCAGGGGCACCCGGGAGGAGCCGGTCACGAACTGCAGCAGCCGCGCCCTCCTCTCCTCGTCGAAGAGCTCCACAGCTTTCCAGAACCATTTCACGATGTTGCTGTCCGGGGTACAGTGTTTTAACCTGGTATTTGCCTTCCAGTCGTTAACATCAATTTTTCCCAGTCCACAAATGATGAGCTGTAAATTTAAAATAGATTTATTGTATTATTTCATCATTGATCACTATAAAAATGGGTTTGGAGCCAGACAAATGAAGAAATTATTGTGAAAAATGCACAGATTTTATTCCAAAGGCAAATTATTAATTTTCCCTCGAGCAATGCAGAAATATATCTTTCTTGGTTTTTTAATTTTACCTCTGTACACAAACCATTTTTCAAATGGTCTCAATTCAAATTAAAAAGACAAACCAACCATTTCAAGCTTAGACAAAAGGGCCTTGACCTGTCAGTTAAACAGAAGCACAGATTCTACCCCTGTATGACAGCACAGGAATAACTCACATCTGACCTCAGTATTTCTTTCAGGAGCATGGCCCAGGGTGCAGTTTGGCTGGCCCAGCTCTCGACCCCAAAAGGAAGTGGGGTTGTTCCTGTGATACTTTCCTGACACTGAGCTTTCAGTGCTCCTGAGGGGAGATCCACAATGGATCAGGTTAAGCTCAGCAGGGATGTGACCATTATTCTGAAGACATTTTCATGACTAAGAACACTAGGCCTCCCTCTTTCTTATTCTACAGCTGCAAAATGGTTCTGGGTTAGCAGCATGGCTGGCTCAGTGCTGGCAGTGAGAATATTTGAGATGAAAGAGGAACAATCGCTGACGTTCCAGCCCAGGGATCACAAGCACACATGAGTAATTTACCTGTGGCCATTTTACAGAGCAAACCCCTCAGCTCCACAGACTGCAATTACATTTCAGTTTAAAGCAAACTTGGGATCTAAAGATTTGCCTTCAGAGGACATTGTTTGGATGCTGATCCTGACATTCTGCAGCACACTTGTTTGTGACAGCATCTTTCCTTCTGCTGGATTTACGGGGCCAATGGAGTCTGGCAGAGCTGAGTTCTGCCAAACCCCAGGTGCCTGACACCAGTCAGGGCAGTGCACAAGGGCTGGGAGGGAGTGACAGACTGTTTTCCTGGCAGCATTGAACTTCACTGAGGAAACTGCCCTGTGAGAACTCTGCAGCAGGACTCTGCTGCAGCAGTGACACAGCCCGAGGTCGCTGCAGGTCCTCAGAAGGCTCAGAGGGGTTTGAGCTACAGGGGAGGGGCTGCAGCCACTTGTGCAGTTGTGGGCTGTCACCTCCAGGAACACTGCCACAGCTCCCATGGGAGGCACACACAGCCCCGGTGCCCCTGAGCTCAGCCCTTGCCCTGCCCCATCCCCATCCCAGGTCAGAGCACACCAGGACTGCCGGGACACGGCCCCACCTTCCTGCGGCTCCCAGAGCCTCGGTGCACTTGGACACAACACAGCACTGGTGCACTGACCTCTAACTCCTTCTCATCAAATGTTTTCAGCAGATGTTGTGGGATTACTTCATTGAATCCCTTCTGGAGCGCCAGGAACTGAGCTTCAATTCCTCGTAAAAACCGCCAGTTCACATAAAGTCTGCGAGCAAGTGCAAATTGGGTTTGTGGAGGATGTATTCAGATACAATAAACCTGCAATTTATCCAGCCCCAAAACACGGCCCCACTGACAGGATTACACCACAGCAGTGCACAACCCCACAGCAAAACCCAACAGCATGACACTGGCAATTACTTCAACAAGTAACTGTTCCTCCCCACCTTAGGAAATAGAAAAAGAACCCTGGAAGAAGCTACTGATGTACCTGACATATTCCTTTTTGTTCTCCTCTGTCACAGGGATGCTTTTACCATTGGGTTTCAGCTCATGCTGAATGATCTCCCCATAGGCATTGTGTTCCACACAGAACGTGTGGTCCAGGACCCCGGTGATGTCATTCTCACTGGTGCAAAGAAAGCAGCAAATGACTGAGGGAAAACATATTCTGCAAATACATTACAGCCATGTTCTATCTGACAGAAGCACAATTTCATTTTCCAATGGCATTTCAAAGTCCTGCCTGGAAGCAGAAGGTGAACATTTTTACAGTACAGTTTTACTATGTTATATTTTAAAACCTTTATCAAAGTTTCAATGCCATGTTTTAATAATCTGTTATTATTAATAATAGGTAAAATTAATAAATTAATATGAACTCCACCCTCCCCCATCAAAAGTTGAGCAGCTTGAGCATTTTTAACCTTTAAGAAGCTGAACTGGGCAAGAAAGGTATTCTGCCTGAGCAGGAGATCAAAATACACCTTATTTCCAGGATTTAGGACCATTATCACATAACAGAGACAGCATTCTAACATCCTGAGGTACCCTGCAGAGTACATACAGTATCCAGACTAAGCTGTTATGGAGATCAGGGTCAACCAATTCCATGTCATCCAAAGTAATTGGCTTCCCAAGCAACTGCTTGTAGAAAGGCAACGTGAAGCCTCCATCAATGTAGTGCCCATGGAACACAGCCATGCCCATGATCCGGCCCACAAAGTGGAAATAGGACAAGTGTTCCTGCAACAAAGCAGAGACAAGGCCATGAGCTACATAAGGCTCCCACTGCTGAGCATGAGACAAAATTTCAACACCCAGAAAATAAGAAAACTCCAAGTCCAAACCCTATTTTGTTTTGTTTTGATGCACACTGACCACTTCACTTCCAGTCCAGCAGCCTTACAAGTAACAATCAAAATAAACTGAGTTTCTCCCAAAGGAAACATAAATTGACATCTGACAGAAAATTAAGAACACATTGGAGATGTTTCTTTGATCAAAGAACAAAAAAGAAACTATCGTATAATTGTACTAATTCAGTGTCCAGCAGTACCAATTGTAAGCATTTGGCTGCTCAGTGCAGAAGCCTGTGCAGGTGAGTGTTTGATTAGTGCCCAGCAAAGGCTGGTTTACAGCTCGTGGCACCAGCCCTACCGGGTTGACGGCGGAGTCGGGGTTGATCTGCAGGGTGTAGATGTCATCTCGGGAATACTGGAAGAGCCCATAGTATGGGTTCAACATTTCATGGGACAACAGGTACAGCCACTCCCTAGAAAATAAAATAATTTATCAGTACTCTACAGACAAATGCATTCCTACACTGAGATTCTTTCCAAAATTGTCTGATTTTTAAAATCTTATTATTAAATATAAATGCGAAGGAATTTGTCTCTGAACATGCTGAGTGAGATACAACTGAAATCAGAATTATTTTTACTGGCTCAGTAACCACATAACACGTGACAGCTGATGGATTTTCAGCTTCCCAAGATTTTTCTTCAGGTTACTTATTTCCAAGAGAGTTTCTGACTGTGATTCTCCTACATCCATTACACACTAAGACAAGACATTATGTACTCACTGGCATATAAAGATATTGGAATCAAAGCTTTTAATATAAACCATCTTTAAGGTAATGGATATACTGAGTTCAAGTTTTAATTATGTGTTCACAAATCAGTAAATAATGGTCTGAGAATTTGGGCATGTCATTATTTTATAAGGGAAAAATAACCTCAGCCTACGGACAGACTGAAGCTGCCCATCAACTGCTGGGTTTTAATATTTTGCTTCCAACAGTAGTGACAGTTTGCAATAAAGCATATTTTTGGTTAAAATTGTGCCATAAAGCCAAGTATTTAGTGATATATATTCTCAGATACCCAAATTTCATTAACCAAAGAAAAATATGTCATTTTCAATAGATACCA
Source organism: Muscicapa striata striata (assembly GCA_030060385.1). Taxonomy (NCBI): domain Eukaryota; kingdom Metazoa; phylum Chordata; class Aves; order Passeriformes; family Muscicapidae; genus Muscicapa; species Muscicapa striata. The sequence continues at coordinate 25,000 of JAREIS010001015.1, forward strand.
AAACCTCTCACATATGATAGATGTTTGATATGATGTGTAACTTGAGTTTTATTTCCAATAAATAAGGGGCTTTTTTGATGCAGTTTTTCTTTTAAAATACTACCTAAAGTCATATATTCCTCTGACATTTAATCTGTTACAGAAATGAATAAAAATAAGAATCCTGTGAAAGCAGCAGGGCTGACATGGGGCTGGTGCAGGATTCAAAGCCCAGGGATGGTTGGCAGGGCTGGGTGCAGGAAGGGACAGAGGAGCCACTGTTTACCTGGCAACACCTCCATAATCAAGGCCTTCCTCCCCACGAAATTTTATCATTAATCGTTTCCACAAGTCTTTTGGCCTCATCTTCATGACTTGCCTGTAGGATTCCTGTAAACACACAACACTTCCTTTTATTAACTGCTGTGTACAGAGTAAAAGCTGCTGCTTGTATTGAAGTGAAGGGAGTCTCAGACTCCCGAGTCCAAAGGGAACACTTTTAAAGGGGACATGATTTTTCCAAATTTTCATCAGTTTCTCAAATCAAAGATTGTTTCTTCATTTTCTCCAAATGTGATAATACTTGTCAAATAAAATGATGAAAAGATGAAAAGAACCTTTAAATGAACTTCCCTTTAAATTTCCAAGGCTGAACAGTGATCAGAACATTCTCCCTCATTCTCACATAACTTATAAAAAAATTCTGTCAGTAAACTCCTTTTGTTTTCCATAAGGGCTCCTGGATTTTGCAGCCTGAAAAGCCAACAGTGGAACTTGTACTCTGGGTAAAACACATGTGCCAGCCTTCAAGAAGCACCTTAAGAATGGAATCAGCAATGCCATCCCAGGAAATCCACAGAATTATTCCTCTGTTAGTAAGAGTTTACCAAGGAAACACAGAAAACAAGCTGCAAGGCAGAACAAATGCTAAGGAATTAGAGAAAAAAGAAAAGTCTGGTTCTTATTTGTGTCCAGTATCGGCCCCAAGCTCTGCCTCTACAGGACAGAGGAGGCAGGTGGGTGTGTGGGGGGACAGCCACTGGACTGAACAAGGACACAGTAACCCTGTAGCCTTCCCTCCCTTCTCTTGCAGTTGCTACAAGCTGATCTGACTCTCCAAAGGGAAGACCAACACAAATCTTTCTTGGCTGGGAAAAACTGTGACAACACAGTGGGGTGATCAAGTTTGTGGGTGGGGTAAAAATGCAACAGGGATGGGTGGGATGGGTGAAAATCCTCAAAAAGACAAACTGTTCTCCAGAAAAGGCCAATGAATTATAACTGTGTTTTAGTCAAGTCAACAGAGTGATTCTGCTGAATCATGTCCCAAAACAGAATGCAGAGACCCCAGTGGGGGCCCCTCTGGCCATTCAGAAGCTCAGGTAGTTTGTAAAATCAGTATTATTCTGGACAGAGAATTCAGACCTGGTAAGAAATCCAAACTCTGAAGAGGAAGCTATTCAGTAGTAGTTTTACTTAAGTTACACTGTATCAAAGATCACTAACAATAGTTTAGAGTTGCATTTGTAACATCCCCTCTAGAACAGTCATCAGCTTCTCAAATCCAGGGAAGAAGTGAGTCAGGACCTTCAGGTACATAAAGTGCTCGGACTCCTACCCCAGTCCTTGACACAGGCTGCACATCTCCAGCCACAGAGAAAGTTCTCCTTGATTCAGTTCATCTCTACAGGGTAAATGCATCCACTTCAATTACAAGACTGTCTTGGTATCCCCCTGGAATGTTTCCTCTTCACCACGGAACACTCCCAGCTTTAACTGCAGCCTCCGAGGTTCCATCTGAGCGAACAGCTATGAACAGCCCCCCTCCCCTTCTCCCCTCTGCTAAGGAACGGCTCCAAATCTCGAGTTACCTCAAAGATCTCCTCCCTGGAGACCTCGATGCGACAGTGGCCAGCCTGAGGCTGCTGCTGGGACAGCTCCTGCCGCAGGATCTTGAGCTTCTGCACCAGGTCCCGCTTGTAGCGCGGCACCGTCAGGCACTCGGCCTCGTCCGGGAGCTGGCACAGGGACACCACCTGCTGCTGCTGCTGCTGCTGCTGCTGCTGGTCCTTGAGCTGGTTCTGCCGGCTGCAAACAACACAGCAGCCTCAGACAACACCCAGCCAGCCCCTGCTCTCTCCTCAGCATGCAGCCTTTGTACCTAAACTGCTCTCAATTTACTGGGATTATTACTGTGATTACACTGAAAACGTCTGGGGCCAGTAAAGAATAAATTCAGAGTGATTTTATCCTGACTAAAGACATGTGGGTCTGTCTTTCTTGGCAACTTTCAGTTGTTTTTAGGGCTTGTTACTTCTATTAGTGCTACTCTACAAAGTATGCAAAAGGTTACAGCACATACAATAAGGTATTATCCATACAATTTTACTACTAAGCTGCTGACACTGAATTTCTCAGAGACCATTTCCATATTTCCTTTGCGTGTTTTCCCTTCCTCCATTTTAAAATTCAGGGATCTGCCAAACACTCTGCCTCTAATCTACAGTCAATACCATAGTCTGTTTTAAATGGCTTGTCTGGAAAAGAGTAAGCTTACAAAAAGATGTTTGTACTGGCAGCTTGGCAAGGACCTTGTCCCTTGTACCTGGCCTAGTCTGGACCACAGGAATGTGGGAGTTCACATGGAACTAATTGGCACAGATAAACAAGTATTTTCACTAGCAATTCTAAGAGATTTTGTAAATCTGACTTCTTACTAGGAAAAGTAAACGGATCATGTTGCAGAGATGTTCTCTCTGTGTCGTTTCTTGTACACAGTGAGTGGATATTTTTATAGCTCTTTAGTATGGCATTCCCAAGCAACACAGGATAAAAACTGTATTATTAAAGCCTAATAATATCATCTCTCTCTGTGGAGCACAAGAGAATAGCCTACATTCACTGGATAAATAAGAAACATTACAATTCAGAATGCTTTCCAGTAGAATGCTAGTTCTTTTTTTTTTTTTTTTTAATAGCAAAGATCAAAAAATATTAGATGGAACCAAACACGGTTTTATTGTATTTTATAATTTCAGCCTATTGTCTGTTTTGAGACAATGCCTAGTAGGAAACTCTCCTGGCCAACCAAAATTCACCTCCAGACTTTTCCACAGGGACACCCAGAAAAATAACAATTATAATAATTTAGACACATACTGGCTGTGGTTGCAGAATGTGGCTCTAGATCATTTGTGCCATGTGCATGGTAATTTTCACTTGTGATTAATTTTAAATATGAATCTCATTTAAACTGTATTAACTTGATACACAAATTAAAGCAAAATCCTTATTCTATCTTCTGAAATTTCTAATTCCATAAGGAGGACTAAGTGAAATTATTCCTTGTATAGGACTACCAGAGAAGGCCATATTTATATACTAAAGTGAGCACCCCTCCATACACCTGAAAGGGTAAAAAGTCACAGTTCCACCAGGCACAAAGCTAGAAAGGGTCATTTTTAAAGGAAATGTAATCTCTGAAATGAGCATGAATTTAGCATCAAATGAAACCATTACTTTTCTCCTCCCAGTGCTTCCCAGGAAGTACTAGGAGGAAAAAAATAAAATGCCATCTTTCAGATTAAACTAAAAATAATCAGTGTAGTATTAGCTAAACAATCTGCAGTGCTTGAAGTCATTAAATCTCATTTCTCAGTTTGTTTTCACAGCTGAGTGACTATGCTTGATTCCACACAGTAATTTAAGGATACAACTAAATACTTTTTAGGTGCCATAACTCATCAAAATTATCACAAACTCTTGGTCAATGTCTTAGAACAGAACTGGGTAACAAGTCTGATTCTTTTCATAGCTTGCAATGTCATAACTGGATGAACAAATGGCTTTACTCAGCTCAATAGAAAAGTCAGTATCACTGAGAGTAAACTTTTTCTCATGCCTTTGAACCTAAAACTTGGATCTCCCCCATCCCACACAAATTCTAAACTTATTTCTTAGATAATTTACAAAATGACAGGCCTAAGGCAAACCACTTTTTTTTCCTTTGTTTTTTAAAGAACAAATAAGGAGGTGGGCTCAAGGCAGGGGAAACTTTCACACATCCTGTTTGGTGTAATAAAAGAATAAACACCAAAAATGATTTATCAGGCAGCAGACTTTGCTGATGACACTGTTGGGTGAGTTTCTGAAATCCTTTCCTAATGAAAGACAGATGGACAAATGAAAAACTTCAGCACACTGTAGGAGAACTCTAAGTTCAAATAAATGCTAAATGGTTCTGTGATTCTAGAAATTAAAAGTCAAATTGGATTTTCCAGCTAACAAAGGTAGCTCTGTTATCTGTCCTCTACAACCCACGTAGAACCGGCTACTGTGTCCCTTCTGCTATTTCAAAATAAACCCACCTGAGAAGTTCAGTTTGTCAAATACACCCAATTCACCGAGTTTTCTACAGTTTCAGAATTGCACTGCTGCAGCTAGGAGGGTCTGAAGTTTTTCCTTAAGTATCTAAATCTGAATTGATTTAAAGAACTTTTCTGTGTTTCAAACATGAACATGCTCCTTCACCGCTGATTTTTTTCAAGATAATTTTGTTTTCAAGCCACCAATTTAAATTCAGCTAAAATGTAGTGATTTGTTTTAAACTAAAAAAAATAAATAAAACCAATGATTTCTCTAAACAAAATACATGTTTTCAGTATTTATGCTCCTCTCCCTCTTGGGGCGTGAGGTTCAAGTGTATATTGGATAGAGGCTAGACAGCTTTTGTGTAATGCATAAAAGACATGCTGACTGCTGGATATGACTTTCCATTCCTCAGCTTTGTCTTTTCGGTGCTTGTTCCCATTATTCTCTCCTTCAGCTTTTCCCCCCAGTGATTCACTTCCTTACAGGACTATTCCTCCCACTCCTCACCCAGGGCTGCCTGGCTTTCCATCTAACCAACTCTTCATTGTTTCTTCCACTTAACACCTACTCAATACTTTACAGGTGTTTCCCAGGAGTATTAAAAGGTGTTAGCAGGAGAAACAATAGAATCAAACTCCCAAGTAGTGCGGACAAGCCGTCTGAGCAGAAAAAAAAAATAAGAAAAAAGAAATATTTGCTTTTTTGTTTCCATTTTCAGTAGAAAATCCCCGGTGTGTAATGAGGGCCTAGGGAATAAAACACGAGCCAGAGTTCTTTTTGAGTTTCCCCTTCTCTTTTTAAAACCGTGAGATGAAATTATGATATCAAAACATGAAGGCAGAAAAAACGCCGTTCCTATTTTACCCTTTTTGTAAAAAATCTGAGTTAAATTATTTGGGCCTTATTTTGAGAACACATCAACTAGCCCTACCCTAAAACTGAAGGCAGGAGCTGAATTATTTCTCCTTTACTCCAGGAGAATAGTCGGGCACTTGTGATCCGGCTCCTAACTCATCAGTATTTCACACCACTGGCTCATATGCAACTTCTTATTTTAAAAGAATTTCTTCATAACTGAAAAGAGAATGAATTGTAAAGAAAACAAAGTGTCTCTCTTGCTGTTAGAGGAAAAAAAGAAAAAAATCTATGGGCCAATCTTTCTCATCAGACAGCTCTTGCTTCCCTCCCCCTGCGCATCACAACAGGCACATTCCTGCCTAAACGCTCCTGCGGACCTTTTCAAGAGCAACCAAACTCCCGTTAACGGTGAAACAAAGCAAGCTGGGCATGTGTCAAACTCCTTAAGGCCCCTGGAATGGCAGAGGGCACCTGGGCCAGAGGCAGCGGCCCTGCACACTGCCAGAGGCTCCGCACTCACTTCAGCACCAAGTGCAGGTTCGCGGAGAGCCGCGGGTCCGTGAACTGCGTCGTCCTGTTGTTATGGTCAACAAAATAAACCCTGCCTGTTGCTGTATTTCGGATCTCCCATCCAGGAGGCAGTGGACCAAGCTCCTCACAATTGATGTTGCTAAGATCCCTGTGAAAACAAATATAAAATGAAAAATACCTCAGCAATTGGCCTCCGAGCCAAACAAGCGTAAATGTAACAGAACAATTCCATGAAGTCTGAGAAAATGTATTGTTTCAGAAACTCGATCTGTTCAGCTGGAATCTCTACTCCCAAGGTACAAGCCCACCACAGCAAAAACACACCCCTACAGCACATGCCATGGGAGAAAAGTTCTTATTAAATAACCCCCATTTTTACAAACTAACTTCAGATGTTAAATTAATAAAGGCTTCAAACAAAAATAAAGACCATTGCCATATTTGTCAAAATGGAATTGCAGTCCTGCACCAATTTTGACAGAAAACATTTTTAAAAACAACATTAGTCACGTAAGGAGCTGTGAATCACACTTTAGAAACTCATACAAAACAAAACTATTTCTGAAGAGTTATACTTTCCATGAAGAATTACACATGGGATGGGTATGGCACTGGCTGTTTTGCCCCAGAACCCCATGAGCTTGTGGGAAGCAAACAGCTCTCTAACAAACTATTCCAAATCAAGGATTAGATGAACAATGACTCAGCTCTGCCCCTGAGCAATGCAGAGGTGGCTTAATAGGTCTCAAGAAAATTCTGCTGAAATTAGGAAGATGCAAATTCATTCCAGAGCCTCACTGAAAACAAATGCTGGCCTCCAAAAATGTACACTGATTACTCATGGATGCAATTCACACCTCAGACCCCCTCACACTGTCCAGTGCAGCTCTTCCCAAAGGTGATCAGTTCTCCCAAAACCATGGGAGCCGAGGGAGGAAAGAGCCAAGGGACAGAATGCCTTAAAGGTGCGGTCTGCAGGGATTCCAGACTTGAGGAGCCACTAATGGAAACATGAAGATCTGGGATTGAACTTCTGCTGCTTTTCCCCACGAACACACTGCTGCTGTACTGCAGGGAGGACATTTGCTGGCTACATGACTGTGGCTATGAGCCTCAAAATACAATATTCCTTAGAAATGACATAAATTCTATCCTCATGCAAACAATTCTTGTTCTCAGAGACACTCCTGCTGTTTGTGCTGCCACACCTCAGGGCAGTGATGACTTAGATTGCACATAGAACTATCACATCCCAAACTTAAGGATTAGATCTTCATATTATTTTTTTAGAGCCCGGTTTGGCATAATACACAAGTGCAGCCTCAGCTCTGCAGGCAGTGCATCAAAGCAATCTTCTAACACACGAACAGTAACAAAAGAATAACTCAAAGAATTATGAAGTGTGGTCTTGAGGCATTTTGTCCCCCCTGGGACACATTTCCATGAGGAGGAGCACAGGAACACCAGCAGCAACTGACAGAGCTCCTCTGGCTCTCAAAATGCCAGCACAGGCTGCCAATTTCAAACCACACAAATCTCACAACACCATTCGTGGGCTTTAGGAAGCAAGCATTTACAACAGGATTTATTATCATTTACAACAGGATTTCTTAGTTATTTAAAGTATAATCAAAAGCTGCCAATAATTTCCACTATCATCCTTTCCTTTCAAAGACATGAGCAATAATTCCATGTACATTCATGAACAATATGCACAGGTGTTTTGTGTAAATAAGGACACTGAATTTAAGACTTAGGACTTGTTTTCTCCCAAGTGTTGAGATAATTGCAACAGGAAAAGCAATTTAACTGTTCCAATCCAACCTAGTTTTCACTAAAGTACCTTGATGGAACTTTTATTGGAAGTGTTCAGATTCTACTGTTTGTTTCATTATGTTGCAGAGTACTAAAATCTGAACTTGGTTCTAATTCATATGCCAAATCTAGAATCAGTGAAATGTGCCTGTTTCCAAAACACTACTGTAATTTATTTCCTGATTTTCCATTTTTTCATTACAACACCAACTTGAAGAACTGGGGAAGACAGCTCATTTTGTAGCATAGTAATTAATTTTGATGAATGTTCAAATAATGTATTAGGGGCCAAGAATTAAAAATATTAGCCAGACAAAACGAGCACTGCTTAAAATGATTTTGATTTGAAATATTAGAGTACTTCAATAATTTCTCACCTGGGTACTCTTGATCGTGCCACGTGCTGACACCAGTTTGGGTATGCAGAAAATAGACCTGACCTTGCTGAGTTGTCCTTTGCTCTGTGAAATCAAGAACAAAAAAATGCAGCATGAAGACTCACAAAGACTGATTTCCTCCAGCTAAGGAATTAAAAGTATTTCCACACGAGAAGACACAACTTATCCCTTGCAGTGCCATACCGTATCCCTCGGGCAGGTCAGAGGGGTGTGCAGGTGTGTCCTGCTCATGTAGTTCCTGTGCCTCTGGGAGCGCACCCTGCGCTCGCCAGCCGCGGATCCGCCTGCCCGCCCGCAGGACGCCGCCATTGCTGCTCACCGGAGTGTTCTCGGTCCACAAAGCAGCTCAGGGGCCTCCCAGGCCTCGGGTACTTCGGATGCTGGCCTGGGGACAGTGGGGACACCTCAGTGCGGATGGACACGGGCCACACAACACGCCTGGGGACACTCAGTGACCTGCCCAGCAGGACACATCGGCTGGAGCAGGAGCTCCTGTTCTGTGCCCACCAGAGGAACAGTAACCTCCTCACCTCCAAACTTTCCCACCTTGCCTTCGTGTGGCTGAGGAACAGATCAGGCCTTGTTATTCCTTCTAACTTCTAAGGAATGTTATTAGGTGAGGATGGTGAAAAGGGCTAAGCAGGAATAAAAGCAATTGCTCATGAGAGCAACACTGACCAGTGTGATTTTGTATCCCAATGCTGCTTTCAAAGGATTTTAAACGGGTTAAAGGGGGATTGACAAGGTCACAAGAAATCCCCAACACAAATTACACATTTTGCATTTGTTTTCTTCTGTGTCTCCAGCTTAGAATGGGTATTTCAACATACCAGGAAAACAAAAATAGAAAAATAAAAGCTGTTCAGTCCTTTCACTCCAAAACTGCAAACGTATCAGAGCTGACAGTGTTAACAGTCCAGGTTATTTAAAATCAAATATAACCATGCAGAGACCAGAATTATACTGAGTATGGAAGAAAACACCTGCAGGCACAGTCAGTCTTCAGAGGAGTCTGAAAAAGTGCAATGACACAGTCTGCAACACAGGCAACAGCACAAAAGTGGCTTGAGGAACAGCTTCACAACACACTTGCACAGTGATCAGAAAAGTAATCACAATGATTTCCAAACACTCTGCAGCAATCAGCTGTAACTGTTCTGGGTTACAGAGCAAGGTCTGACAGCTACTTATGGTCTCACTTATTCACCCCTTAAGATGTCTGCAAAATGTAATGTCTGCATTTACAGAGCTCTACCACAGCATTTTTAAAAGAAAGCAAAGATGTTACCACTAGGGCAGGAAAAAAGTAGTCAGAATGATCTTCTGAGGTAAATATTAGACAGACTGAAGGAGAAGGATGCTAAAGAAGGAAAGCATTCAGCTTGGGCAGTGACTGAGCAAAGGAATGAGCAATCCAATCCCCCTGTGAGAGCCACGTGGAATTGCTCAATAATCAAACTCCATCCTACCCAGTCTCCCAAGGAATTCCTCACTGTGTGGGAGTCGCTCCCACTGAGTTGTCGTGTGATGTGGTTTAAGTACTGGATCCTTCCAGAAGCAGTCCTGCGCTCCTCCCACCTGCAGGCCAGACAGGCACAGATAAGGCACTGAGTGGCATTTCAGGAAACCAGGGCACAAAACATTTCCAACAGAAATGCCCAGCTCAGGAAGAATTACACTGCTATGAATCACGTTAGCTGAAAAGGTGACAGGAAACAACTGAAAGCTGAACTCAGAAATGGTTTAACATATTCTTCCTTGGAACCAGGCACATCATTAACAATATCATACCTTCATATTCGATAATGGCTTGAATTCTAATTAAATCCAGATAGCCACATAAAAGAAACTTCTTGGAAACATGTTTAATTATGTATTTAACTTCTTTTGACCACTGACTCTAACAAATGCTTTCACAGCATCTTCATGCACTACTTGCCTTCATGAAAAGTCAGATTCAAATAATGCGACTTTTAAATTATTACTAAATTTGCATTCTGAAATACACAAGGCTGAACAGCAAATATTGCAGTTACACAATTAAGTGAGCAATGTTTATGCAAGGAACATTCTGAAGCTAAAATTTAGAAGCATTTTGGAAAATGCTTTTGACTTATCTGGACTCCAAATTAACAAAAGAATGCTGTTACAGACTAGGATGATGATTTGCATTTCAAAACTCATCCTCTGAAAACTCATTTTCTCCGTCTTTACCTGCCAAGAATCACATTCAGAAAGTCTGTGTTTGCTCTGAAGAAGTTGCTGACAGCACAGAACCTAAACCAGAGTATTTTCCTGTGTTTGCAAAACTGTTTTAGGTGATAATGATGTCATTAACTCACAGGGACAAACCAGAATCCTCAACCCTGCCTTTGGAAGGTAAATACAGCAAGAACTTGGGCTGCATTACCTTTTTCCAGTCACATTTTCTTCACTTTGAGGTGCATGAAGAAGAAGTGATCCATGTTTATCACAGTGGCTCTACACCTCTGCATCATGCTGCAGAAGGGCAGCCAGGCCCTGTGGTCACTCCCTTGCTATAAAACTACTGCAAGCTTAAGGCACTTTGCTAGCTGTGATTTCATCTGAAAGACATGTTTTCTTGGACAAGTTATTTCTCAAAGCATTTCTT